>JAGDQP010000896.1:0-58295 GCA_022664845.1 Lepisma saccharinum | reverse complement strand
TACAGATGCTTATCAGAATAATGGAAACACCTGTAGTTGGCAACACGTCAGATGTATGGGTTGGCAGTGGTGTCGTGGCGACCGCAGCGCCGGACTGCTGGTGGTGGTGTGTTAGGTCGGTCTCCATACTACGTCAGGCGTCGTGGAACAGGAGTGTGCAGTGGCTGCAGCAGACGGAGGTAGTGTAAAATGGGAGACCTCTCAGAGTTTCAAAGAGGGCAAATTGTTGGTGCGCGGTTATGTGGAGTGAGTGTGACGGCAGTGGCTAGTGTGTTAGGTGTGTCACCAGGGACAGTGTCGAAGGTGATGACGGCCTACACAACACACGGGAAAACCACATCGGGGAAGCGGAACAGTGGGCGGAAGAAAAGCATCAGTGACAGGGCACGCCGGGTATTAAAGCGCATTGTCACGCGGAACCGTCGTGCCACTGCGGCGCAAGTGACGGAGGAACTCAATCAGCACCTCCCCCAACCTGTTTCGACAATCACAGTCCGCCGCGAATTACATGACATGAACTTACGGGGTCGTGTTGCACGGGCCAAACCTCTCATCAGGGACCAGAACGCTTTAGCACGCCGCAAATGGTGCCGCGACCATGCAACTTGGACCGTTGACGACTGGAAACGTGTGGTATGGTCGGATGAGTCACCATTCACCCTATTCCAAACCACGGGCCGTGTTTATGTGTGGAGAACGCCCAAAGAAGCGTATGATCTGCAGTGTCTCCGCCCAACTGTGAAACATGGCGGCGGCACGGTGATGCTGTGGGCCGCAATATCATGGTTTTCATTGGGTCCTGTGGTCACACTTCGCGGACGCATCACTGCCAACGATTATGTCGCAATTTTAGGAGACCACTTGCATCCTATGGTCCGGATGTTGTTCCCGGACAATGACGCCATATTCCAGGATGATAATGCACCCATTCACACAGCTGGAGTTGTTGCAGCGTGGTTTGAGGAACATCGGGATGAAGTTCAACACCTCCCCTGGCCCGCCCAATCCCCAGATCTCAACATAATTGAACATCTGTGGTCCATCTTGGAAACACGACTCCGGCGACGATTTCCACCTCCATCCTCTCTCACAGAACTGGCCGATGCCCTGCACGAGGAATGGTGTAATATTCCACTTGCTACCATTCACGACCTCTATGCCTCCATCCCACGTCGCATCAAGGCTGTTCTGAAGGCGAAAGGTGGCCCGACACCATATTAATCTGGTAAGTTGCACTTTCGTTCAGGTGTTTCCATTATTCTGATAAGCATCTGTATATATATATATATATATATATATATATATATCAGAACATCAAGTTGTTGTTTTTTTAAATTTGAATTTATTTTAAGGCCTTTAGGCAACTATGGTTCAGGCCGTATGGATGATGATGGGATGAATTGGTGGAATGAAGAAAGTGGGAGGAAACGGGAGGACCTCGAGAAAACCCACGCACACGGTGTTTGTCCACCACAAAACATCAAGCTGAGTTGTAGAAAGAACTGATATACAAAGGATTGCAAGTTCAGATGACGTAGTACGGCATGGCACGTGCAGGTACTGTAAGGAAAGAAAGGGCAGGTTGACGTTGGAATTTCACTCTGGACGCTGTCTGGCTCTGCGAGGCGAGAAGCATATCACAGCAATAATGCAATCTCTACCTGCCATCACACATAGCTACACAATACAGCCTGTTATATCTGCCAGTGGAAAGTTGCTGTCACCCATGCTCATAGTCTTGAAAGAGCTTCATGATATGTTTGGGCCATGGATTCAACAAACAATGTTCCGCCTACAAACCTTATACATTTGTGCATCATCATCTGGGAAAGTGACAAAACAAATCATTAAGACGTGGTTCCAATCGGTGTTCCTTCCACAGGTCAATGAGCAAACGGTACTGTTAGTCGACTCGTGGACGGGTTATGATCGAGCCGACTTGACAACAATAATGCCACTGAACAGGTAATACAACATTATGACGATAACTACGCACACAACTGGGTTAATACAACCTCTGGACGTGTATGATGTCAGAGTTTGGAAGAACTTCGTACGCAAAGTATCTGATGCGGTAAGCCTTCAGCAACTCAACATCAATCTACACAGCAGAGACAATATCCTGACGCTTCAATCTCTTGTGCATAATCAACTGTCGTCTCCACGGTATATACGTTTATTCTAATACGCGTGGTTTCGTT
This sequence comes from Lepisma saccharinum, assembly GCA_022664845.1. Classification (NCBI taxonomy): domain Eukaryota; kingdom Metazoa; phylum Arthropoda; class Insecta; order Zygentoma; family Lepismatidae; genus Lepisma; species Lepisma saccharinum. The sequence continues at coordinate 56,094 of JAGDQP010000896.1, read as the reverse complement.
CTGGATATCTTTCAACACGACCAGAGTACTTTCCAAATCGAGTGGAGTTTTGTTTTCATCAGTTGACATCATTGGTCTGCGCAGCAAAGTGCCAGAACCCATCCATCATCAAGTGTTCGTGGTGAAAACGCTGTTTTTGTTTGGACGATTTCTTGCTGAAATATCATTTTTGTGCTACTTATCAGGAGTGAGCGACTTGTTTCCAGCATACACCCTGCACACTGTTATCTTCTACGTACATATGTATGCGAATTTTCGTAGTGATGGCATGTTGATACTAATGCGTGGTACTGTTGCAGTTTATCTTACATATGTGGACCACCTGTTATTACATTCTACTGTGCAATGCATGTTTGTTTTTGTGTTACTACTGCCAACACACATTTTCGTTTCCAGCATGCATCTCATCGTTGTTCCCATTACGCGATATATGCCACCCACTGTGCAGTACTGTCTCGCTGGCTGCCTCTACGCACGGCGTTTGCATCCTTCCTGAGTGTTCTCCCATCTTCGTGCATTGAGATGAATCTGCGTCTCTTTCGCATACGGGCGACGCATGCACCCAAAACAAAAACACGCATTTTCCGTTTTCCTTTCTTCTTTCTTCCTGCTCCTTGCCACCCTCTTCGCTCATTTCCGTAGCACATTATGGCAATGTTGGAAATTCGGAAATGTATGATTGGTCCATTTCCGGATGTTCTGCTTTCTTCGCATGGGTGCGTCCTACCTCATTGCCTTGCGTCGACTATGGGTAGTATTTCGTACATTTAACCTTTTCCGATATCTCTTCTCGTTCTCGCAATATTCCACACAATCTCATTTTGACCCCATGTTTATGCCCCTATTTGACCCTTTCAATGCGGTTGTTGGCCGATATAAAAAAATATGTGTCGCTTCTTTTTCGATGTTCTCTATGTCTGTGCAATTTTATCACAATCGGCGTGTTACACCTGGGTACCCTTCCTTGTAAGAATGATAAAGAAGAGCCTCGAATGGGCACAAGGACTGAAATGCTGATCATTGGGAGAAAACATGTTTCAGTGGTGAGTGATATTTCTCTGTGACGAATGTTTGTCATATGGGCGACGTCGACCAAAGGAGAAGTTTCAACTGAAATGTGTAAAATAAACTGTGAAGGATCCAAGCTCGGTATGATTTTGAGGTATAACGTTTGTCTTCGAACCTGCAAGGCTTCATGTAATAGAGGAAACAATGCACCCTGACCGATAAATAAAAATACTTTTTTAAAAAAGCTGCTGTCGCCTGGTTTGGTGACGACCCCTTTATCTTTTTGCATGAAGGAGTGCCGCGCCACAAGTTTAAGAATAAAAATAAATTCAAGAAACTGGATATTAGTGTACTTCTGTAGGTTGACAATAGTTCCTACATGAAACCCACATTTTATCTCATTTAATGTTTATCATATAGAAATAAATAGTACTTGTATATATAACAATTGTATGTATGTATCACGCACAAATTGATTTTGAAAAGTTTAAGTGGCACACATTAAAAATGAGTAAGAAATTAAACAGCAGTAACTAGGATTAGATACAGATGTGCTTCCGATATAATATTGCATGGGAAATTAAATTTAAGGAAAATTAATGCTGAGTCTAATAATTTGAACACATCTGTATTACAAGTATGAAAATAAATCATCTTCTTACTCTTCTATAACATTTTCAAAAGTGGACAAGGCGTGTTTAGGAAATGTGGCTACTTAACTAATATATAATCTAATAAGGTACACGCTACATATGCTATTATCTTCACAAATAATCTTTTCAGTTATTCGCCCGTCAGTCTCTATTAAACAGTATACAAAAATATTAATGCTGAAAAACTCAAATTTCATGTGTTGAGTTTGGTCCTCATTCTAAAAAGTGCTTTTAACCTACCTGCTTAAAAACATTTTATAAGATATGTAATTAACACAAGTTATGTATAACTAATACAAATTATTTCAAAGCTAAATTTACAGTATAGATCTTACAAATAGAAGAATATTTTTGAATACTAGCAAACATTAACATTCCTTATATTCAAAATTCCTATCAAAAATATGAGTCGACTTTAGTGGCTTAAATGTTGTCAGTGTAATTTAAACAAACTCCATATTAAATTTCTTAGTACTTATGTAGTATAATAGTTGTAAAAATTTTCAAGATTGGTAGTTAATCTAGAAGATGCATAAGTAGAATTGCTTACCTTCTGCTGAAATATTCAAAACATGCTTCTCTAAACAAATGTCGCAATTATTTTTGGTACGTGATCTCTCTCTATAGACACACGTCGTTGTCATAGTTATACTCAGTTTGGCCAACAATTAGAAAATTTCAGTTCCAGGAGTAGTCTACCTTTTCAACAAATGAACATTTGAAGATGTTTGGAACGTGTAACGATTAGCTCATAAAGAATAATTCAGATTGAAAACAACCCAAAATCTCTGTGAGCAAGATGAGATGAGTTGAAATTACTCATATAACGTAAAAATCCAACACAATCTTGTAGATGTTCCGTCATTCGTCAACAATCTTGTACTGCAGAGGTTACTTATTAACCTCAATAATTATTCAAAACTAGTATCGTCAATTATTAACCTAAACAGTTGTTCCTTTGAAGCTTCCTCATAAAACGAACCATATGTACACTGCTATACTTGTCCTTTAAGTTGCAAATTATACCCTGCCATAGTTTCTGCAATTTGTTGAATTGAATTTATTTTATGGCCTTTAGCCATCTAAGACCCGGGCCGGGATACGGTGGGGAAATGATCCGAAAAAAGTCGACCAGGGCCTAATTTGAAAGTACCATCGCGTTATTTGCCTGGTATGACTGAGGAAAAGCCCTGAGAAAACCTGTCAGGATAGGTTGTTAAGACTGAACCCAGGGTCATCTGAATGCGAAGCCAATGCTCTACAATTAAATAGACCGCTAGGTACTGCAATATATTGTCTCATTCTACGATATTTATATCTTTACCTCACACAATTGACTTAACCCACAAAATATACTAATTTATCAAATTTTTATTTCATCGTAACCTAATTCTATTGTCATTTTAGGAGTTACTATAACTTCCAATTTAGCGTTTGTATCACAAGCAATGTTCAACAGTAACTCTAATACTTCTCTCTTTCTTATAGTCTAGTGTAATTTAATGTCAAAAACTATTGTAACTTTACAGGTGATTTGCAATTTATTCCGTTTCTGGTATATAATATTCAAGATTACTAGTACTGAATGCAGTAACCCTGATGGAACCCTTACGTAACTTAAGTTCCAAAATACTTAGTGTAGTTTAATGTATCAGAGAAACGAAGCATCGCTGAGTATCAAACCACTTGCCAACTTCGACAAATATTTTATTTTAATCACCTAACTAATAAGTGTATTTCGCATCATAAATATTAATACTTTGGTATGACAGAATGAAGTTTTAAAGTATTCTACTGTGTTTGTCAATATTTGAATTATGATTTATTAAGAAGACTTACGATCATTGGCCCTAGCTAGTACTGAAAGAATTAAAAATAAAATTATTTATCTCATGATTTCTTGGCGCATGGTCAATCACGATTCATACGAATCCTACTGTCACTGCTTAACGTACATAACCTAAACATATATTTACACTGTGATTTTTAATGTGGTTTATGTCTTAAAAATTCATGGGTTTAAGTCATTTTAATAACTTACTCCCATTTTTTGATATGAACATTGTCAAAACCTAAATGTTTCAATGATTTCTATTCTCTCTCTCTCTCTCTCTCTCTCTCTCTCTCTCTGTGTGTATATATATATGTATATATATATATATATATATATATATATATATATATATCTTTATATATAATGTATTCTTTTCCGAGCTTGTAGTGACTAAAATCCTTGAAAATCTGCACTAAAATCTGTCGGGATCTCTTAAAAATTATCTAAAAGTGCAAAGGGCCAAAAATACAATAGGAATTTAAAATATTTTTCGTTAGTGTTTCCACTCGCCTCGAATGATAATATTGAAAGCTGATCAAATCACCTTCATCATCATTTTACTGTATTCATTTAATGTTAATGTGAAATGATGGCTCTCCTATACATTGAACTTTTAAGGTGTAATGACTTCTGAACGAGATAGATAGGGGTTGGAAAAAGAAATAGCAACAAATGAGAAAGAATCCTTCAGAGAACCGGATATTGTTTTGACCACGGTTTCATCCACGTTCTTAGTGCTTTGTCTGAAAGCATAGAATGGAGGAGAGTCATCATCATGTTTTGTCTCAATCTGTACCTTATCTCCATTTGTCTGCGGAGAAATTTGTTACTATTTTGTGACAAATGAAAAATGTTTTCAAATTTAGTACTGTTGATTTCTCGGAATTGAAAGAAATCTTAACTATTTAAAATAAAGGAAAGGCTTTAGCAAAGAAAATGTAGTACAGACGTGATAAAAAGTTTGAAAATAATAATTAATAGTCATTTATAGTAAATATAGGGATCGTGTAATGAAATATGCAAAATAGGCCATTAAAATTGCCTTAATTACACCTAAAGGCACCCAAAACATTAGTCAAGTCATTTTGGCAACTTCTCTAACATTAAAGAATTCCTAACACATGGGCAATATTTATTACATTTATTCAATATTTACTTTCATTCCTTACACCCTTTCCTTTCTTCGTTCTCTTCATTCACACTTTAATTTATATCGGTCATTATCAAACCCTTAAATAATCATGAACAAATAAAACAGGCTTACTCTTCATTATAACAGTGCTAAAAGAAATTAGTTCTGGATTTGAGTCATATTAACACTGCGTGGATGAGGAATACCTGTCAACATAAACGTTTATATGTAAACCAAGAAATAACTCTACATGTTGTTCACTCCAAACAGCTAACAGCTGGACTTAAGTTCTTTTACCAATGAACCATGACTTCTATTATGATCCACTTAATTTGAATGATCCTGCACATTATTGATCCACAAAATAGATATTTCACAATAGTGGTAAGAATTTGACATGATGCATAATCCTTATTAAGTAAAACGTGTGTATTCAAATCAACGTATAAATGAAGTAAATAGCATTATGTACACTTCAATTAATGATATGAGAAGGACTCGTATTCGAAAATTTCTGGATTAAGATATCATAGTACCTGATATTCTAATTGGTTTTCTCTTGTTTCCCTCACGCACTCCAGATGCATGTCTGAATGGTTGATAGATAAACTGTATCTTCATCATTCATTCTCCAATGGATTAAATCAAGGACGAGACGGTCAGTAGTTGAAGATGTTGAAATATCTATAAATACAAATTCAATGCTTCAGGTGCTGATTATAGATTTACAAATAAATAAATACACATGTTAGGGTCTAATATTTTCAGAACAGCCATAATATTTAAATATAAAAGTAATTTTAAAAAACTATTTCCAGTTACTTATTTCAAATATCGTTGAAACTTAATATCTAACAAAATACTATTTCTCTTCTAAAAGATTAGTGAATGAAATGGACAATATTACCTAGAATACGTCTTCAAAGCATGACACCAGACTCCAATCTCTTATGAATGGAGATTGTCTTCATTGTCACATGAGGGCTGTCAGTAAACAATATTCAAGGTTCTGACATTTACGTCCCCTGACAGTGAAAATAAGTATAATCAAATACTCACTGACACATTAATGAAATTCACGTCAGGTTTTCAGGGTGCGTGTTTTGCCAAATGATTCGGTTAAAAGTAACTTCTTGCCATGCTTACTATAAATCAACTTTAGTAACTTATATAGTATACAATATACAAGTAGACCGTGTTTCATCTACCCATTTTCATTAGATTAGATGATACTTCAATACATAATTATTTTGCTATTTTCTCCTGACTTTTTTTCTTATTCATAATGTTTTCACTTAAATTTTGTCTACGTTATTTTCTGTTAGCATAATTTGATTATTATTTTTAAAAAATAGTAGGCATAGAAGTTTTACATATGGGCTATGAAGGATGTAATTTAGTCATATGTTGATAAGAAAAATCAAATTTTCACAAATACAACTACACTCTGAAATTATGATTTTCATTCCTTCTCTGTTTATGAATTATGCTATAATTATGAAATGATATTCATAAACAAAAGAGGAAAGTGATGTAAATATTTTCACTGGTTCAAACTGAAGGCAGGTTAAAATTTTGGTTGTGGCACTTTCCGGATATCTGATATTATGTTAACGCGATGTTCATTTTTTCTTTCTTGAAATAAAACCATATGTATCTTTCTTATTTTTTTTTGTATTCGTGTCACGTAATTGGGTAGTTAAATGCAGTACGTGTATTTCAGCCATAAATTAATTATTCTGTGGTCTTTCTTTTTTACTTCCGGTGGCTTGTTAGGCGCCAGCAACTGACGTTTCTTGATAACCATGCAATGTTTACCGCTACAAATCGAATACCATTTTCTCCTTTCCAGAGAACTTAAGCTACAGTTCCAGGCTACAGTTGCATACACTGTGGGTTGTTGAAAGCACCTTCCTCCACATTTATTTTACATTCTTTTCTTTAGTTCACAATGGTTCGTGGTGTCCTCAAATCTTGGAACGTTAACTCATTTCCCGACGTCATATAATGATGACATTTGGCACAGCGACGTAAGCCGGGTGACAATACAACATTCCATTGTTACTTTCATATTTTCTATACATTTATATATATTTATATATTTTAAAAGCATATTTTAATATTTGTTTTTAATATGGACTTCTTTATCCTAAAATAAATACTAGCCTGCAACGATCTTCCGTTCGGTTGGTTGCAGAACACTTTAGGATTTGGGTCACAAAACATTAGCTTTAGAAAATGTATCCAAACACCGAAAAAACTAGAAAAAAATAGCTAATAAAACTTTTTAAAACATACCTTTCTTGACACTACTGGATCTACGGGGCGAAGAGGACAAAAGCGGGCAAGCGCCCGGAGCGGCACGTTTAGAGGGCGGCAAACAGTTAAAAGTAAAATGGCATATTAAATTGAAATATACCTAAACGTGTTCAAAATTTCAATACCGGCGCGCAAAGACATTTTTGTATGTTATTCCATACAACCTACTTCAATCTCTAAAATTCGAAACCGTGAGTCAAGTCAGATAGGCCCTTACTAGAATTAGTAATAGCACACGCCGATCATAATAATAAAAACGGTCGTAAGACAATGTTTAAAATGGCGGCGTCCTATCGGGGATAATGAAAAGAACCTAACCTGACCTTCCTAACCTCCACTAATCGTTCCTAACATACTTATTATAGTAGATATGATAATATAAGAACTTTTTGACAGGAAAAGTGAAGAAGAAAAGTAGAATTTGACATATTACAATTACGACCGTATTTACTATTATGATCCGACGCTAGTAATAGCGATGCCACAACAGACTCCAGAGCAGATAACAAAACTATACTACGTGATGCGAGACAATGTTGTGGCCATCGCGTCGGCCTGTCGTGTTTGGCTAAAAAACGATATAAAGGGCGGCAAAATTTAACTTTACCCCCCATCGGAATATTTCTAGATCCAGCACTGTTTCTTGAACAATTCGTACTAAAAAGTAACAAATAATTTTGTTTATGCATGGCTAAAAAGAAAAACACGGGGCGCGCTAATTCAAGAATTTATAGACTGTATATGAGAGCGCGTCGCATGCTTTTCGTTTTAGTCATGCATGAACAAAATTATTTTTTACTTTTTCGTGCTAATTGTTTAAAAAAATATGCCGTAAAAAGTTTTTATTATTTTTTTATTTGTTACTTTCCTCTCAAAGTAAATTCGAATATTGGGCTTTGGACCTAAGAATTTTTATTGAAATGTTAGATATACACTAAAAAAATAAAAACGAATAAAAAATAAAGGGAACATGAAAGAACAATCGAAGTCCATTTTTGAAAGTTGTGAGAAAAACTATTTTAAAGTGTAAACACTTGAATTCATTTTTCCTTTAGGCATCTTCGGCATAGGCCGATAAGATGCCCGAGGACCAAAAATAAATTTAAAGTCAAGTGCTTACACATTAAAATGTGTTTTTTACAACTTTCAAAAATGGACTTTGAATGTTCTTTCCGTATACCCTTTAAATGGTTTCTTAAAATTTACAGGAAAACTCTTATCTGCGTACCGAGAAATAATTTTCTTAGAAACGAGATACTCACCATACCATATTACACTACCATACCATATTACCATACTCAGCATACCATACCTCACCATATTACCATACTCACTTAATTTAAAATGAGATCAGTCCGATTTGGATATAAACAGTTATATTTTCTCCGTATCTTATTTCTAACAAAATTGTTGGTTCACAGATAAGAACTTTTTTCTCAATTTTAAGAAACTATTGTTTACAGTGTAATTGGTAATAATTTAAATGGGTAATTGGTAATCGATTTTAGAGAATATTTTTTTTACAATTTAAAAATGTCGTCGCAACTGAAAATATTAACAGATTGAGATGTGTCTTTTCTTCCATAATTCTGCAATTATTTCCTGGACTACTGAATGTACAGATTTTTCAATAACTCAAGACCAAAAGAAACTATCGGATACTGTGATTTTATTACAGGAATTTTCGAATACGAGTTCTTCTCGTATCATGATCATGGGTTGAAACATTTTACTTATGTATTTACTGCTTTTCACATTAACGTACGGTACATAATACTTTTTACTTCGTTTGTACGTTAATTTGATTGCACAAATCATACTTAATAAATATTTTGCATCGTGTCAAACTCAACTCCAAGGAGTTAACTACATACACAGATTGTTCTTTTTTAACAGATTCCGCAAATCCTTGGAATTACAATAACACCTCTTTCATGCAATATAGATATAACTCAAGTCCAGGGCTAAATTCTTTTAAGACTGTTCTGGAATAAAGATCATTGGGGAAACCATAGTACCCAGAAGAAAATATATGGTCATACTCATACTAAATCTCCATGGTCATACTTCAGATAAATAATGAAGGGTAAGTCTTGGCTCCTTTGTTTCATTTCTTCATGACTGTTTCAGGGTTTGATGATGATTGACACGAATGAAAATATCAATGAAAATAACTAATAAAGCAAAATGTGTAAGAAACGAAAATGAATATTGAAGAAATGTAAATAAACCCCAGATATTTGGAAAAGTGCCTATTTTCTGATGTTAGACATATTATAAAAGGGACTGGATTAATGTTTTCGGAGTTCATTCCCAATTAAGAAATTTCTCTATGGTCACTGAGGTACAGATTGTGACAGAACATCATGATGACACATACCTCCATTCTATGTTTTGGCCAAAGCGCTTAGAACCTGGAGGAAACGGAGGTTCTAAACACTAAAATCCTATTTATATGAGAGCCATCATTTAACACTAATATTAAACGAACACAATGAAGTGTGGATAAAGATTATGAGATCAGGTTTCATTCTTATAGTAGGAGAAAAGTGGCGATACTAATTCAAAAATTTGCAGGATTCGAGAAAATATATTTTCGCATTATCTGACAATTAATTTGTCAAAATTTTGCAAGCAATTTCACCTTTTGGCCGTAGTTATTTTAGTTCTTATTTTCGATATTTTGTATAATCGTATTAGAGACAAATGTATACATGCTACCAATAAAATAACAGACTTATTGCCATTGCAAACATTCCTATTCCATGTTACTGGAAATTTAACCAACCAAATCATATCAGGAAGACCTATTTTTTATATACGTTGTCCTGGATGGAGAAGTAAGTCTATTCAAGGCTAGGACAACGCACCATTTTACGTCACACACACATGATACGAACTTGTTTCCATTTTTCACCATCGAGTCAACTACAAAACAGTATTTGGTTGCTCCTGAAAAAAAGTTTTTTTTATAGATATGTTGCGGTTAGTAATTCATATGCGAATGGAGAAAGAAGCAAAACCAGGTGGAGAAAAGGCAATATCCATAGAAAAAGAGAAAGAGAAAGAGGGAGATTATGGAGAGAAAATGAAAAGAGAAAGCTAGAGATTATTTGAAGTAGCATCACCGGAAGTTCGCTTCTTCCTCTCCGTGATGGAGAATGTTCAACAATTTAACATTCCGTTAAGTGCTTGTGGTGTCAGTGGCTCGTTAAGCATAAACGCAAAGTCTCTGCAGCCATAGCCATATATCGTTATCAAGTTATATGACGAAAATAGCCTTCTTCAGTTAAGTTAAATTTTTAAGTTTATATTTAACAAGCGTTTGCATTAGCAGTAATAAAACAACACTTATTTATCTGGAAATAATCTAGGAATGAGATGACTTCCAGATACTTCATTTGGTGGGTGCTACGTGTAATGAGTATCAGTGGAGTCACTATGTTTTAAAAAAAGAATCAGTTTTGTTTTTAATTTTCCTGTCTTTTTATAAAAAATATTTTTTTAAAATGTGAGGGGATAGGAACTCCCAAGGCTTCTTAAGAAAATAGGCGTTAGGCGTTTCTACATGTATCATAGAATGCAGATACTAGTACTTGTAAATAAATGTTTTTATAAAACAGCCCTTTTTACATGCTCCTGACAAAAATATCAGTAATCGAAGAATATATCCGTATATAATATAAGAATATAATATAATTAAAAATGTATTTAATTATCTCTGTAGAGAATGGAGAATAGTGGATGACCTCTATTAAGGATACCATCGCGACATTTGCCTTACTAAGACTGAAAGGAAATTCCAGAAGACTAGACTACACTTGAGTAGGATTAGAATCCACTCCATCCAGCCCCCATATTCTAGTTGTTACAGGTGAGGATTTCCAGTCGTCACTGAGAAGGCCGGTAAGTGTGAGTTCTGCTGCCTGACCGATGCTTAGGGCCCCCAGGTTCACCAGGCGAATTTTTGGATTGTACCTAGGCAAAGGTTCGGGCCGCTCGCTACCTTCTTCTTCATCACCCAAGGAGTATAAAGTATTCACGAGATTTTCTGAAGTCTCAAGCTGCTCTGAAGGACATAAATAAATTCATCCCTGAACTGAGATGTGTCTGGACACCAAGCGCAAACTAGCTATAATTTATGTCCAAGGTGTACAAACTTTCGAATTCAGTTAAATGTGGTTTTCTGTACTTCTGTATTTCGGTTCGTATAAATATATGTTTTGTGTATAGGATTTAAGTGAATTGGCAAGCAGGTGTACGTGATTGCTTAAAGGAAGGTTTTCTCAGCAAGTCCTTTAGTTTATTAAATCATGGTGATAAGAAAGAGTTAGTGTCAAAACGCGGGCCTACACTTTCCTTACCAGGTTTCATCCAGTGTAAGAAGCAAAGGGATAGAAGAGTGAAACTTCGTTTTAGTGTCTCAAAATATAAAGAAACATCGTGGTTCTGTGGGTACCAAAATTAAGTAATGTGTACCGTATAATGAACGTGTTTATTGTTTGCGTTCAAAGTCTTAGTTAGAATCAGGAAGGTGTATCAAACTTGAATAATTTAGGTAACTTTTGTGGAAACATCATGAATGAAGTAAAGAACACATTTCTACATCGATCGCTCCTAAAGAATTTGAATAGGAGACCAGAATCGAGTTTCAGAACCTATGAAAAATCGATAGAAAAATAATGTCAGAGTTAAAGGTAATCTGTATATTGTGGGGTGTTATTTGATACTTTAGGCCTTTATGCGCTCAAAATGAAAGGGACAATTCCAGCAACAAAGGTAATTATAGGAAGCTACTCGAAATGTAGTAGCTTCATCTATTGGTATTGTACGTTTTACAACATTTTGCAGTGATAGTATTATTACCGCACAATCAATAAACAAATTCTCTCTGGGAGACTTATCTTCTCGCCTCGTGGGTGGGCTCGAAGTTTGAACTATAGTGTTCGGCCCATAAAAGAATAAAGTATTAGGCGATTTTTTGGGTTTACCCGTTCAAAGAGGTACACCCTTTTTTTCGGTAAGGGATTTATAAGGTTTCGGGGTTTGCCTTTATTTATATGGGGCAATGTGAATTGAGGGCATCTCTTATTTTATTATTTGGGGCATCAATGGAGGTTTAGAGGCATCATTTTATCAATGGGAAAGAAAATCAGAGTTTTCTCTCGTCTGTGGGTGGCCGAGCGAATGAAGCATGGAAGGTGAGTGAAGTTCAAGAAGACGCCACAAACACAGAGGTTGGTTAGTTATACAGGTGCAGTGTTATCTTTCACTCTGAGGCGTTGCAGAGTTGATGAAAGACGGATGAAGCCCGCTGCATACAACGGTGATGGAGCACTAGCGCTGTGATATATGAGGGCTCAGGTGAAGTGCTCTGTATATGGCAAAATCGGCCTTGTGAGGGTCATTAGCATTAGCATAGCAAACCCCAGGTGGTGCCCATAGCCGTCGTATGAGGTTTAGTTTATTTGTAGCTTGTGATCTGATTTTCCGTAGTTGTGAGTCATAGATAACACCGAGATATGTTACTTGTAGAGATGATTTGATGTGTGTGCCATTTACATGGATATTGAGAAGAAGAGGATTGCGTTGGATACGAGAGCGACAACGAGGGGAAGAAAGATTAGGGCTTGTGTTTTTTTTTAGAATTTGATACTAAGTCTCCATTTGGGGACCACCAAGAAGTGTAGGCATCAATAGCAGGTTGGAGAGTGCGGCTTATTTCTTGGATAGTTCTAGCAGTAGCGAAAAAGGCAGTGTCATCAGCGTATTGATAAAGTGTTACATTTGGTGGTAAAGGAGGCATGTCCGCAACATATAAGATGTAGAGTAAAGGAAAAAAAACGGACCCTTGGGGAACACCACTATGGAGAAAGATGGGATGGGAAAGGGTATTATTTATATGAATGTAGGTCATACGATTGGTAATGAAAGAATTGATACAACGAATGTACGAGTCAGGGAGATGATAATGATGGAGCTTAGCTATAAGTTCAGCGTTCCAAATTGTATTGAAAGATTATTCGAGATCAGATAGTAAAAGGCAGGAAGATTTAGAAGCATTGAAATGATTGGTGGTGGCAGTAGTGAGACGTAGATGCTAATATGAGGTCTGAAGCCGGCTTGATGGAGAGGGGAGAAAGTTATGTTCGGTGAGCTGGGAGTGCATGCGGCTAACAAGAATACGTTCGAGGAGTTTACAAATAACAGGGGTTAATTGGATGGGGCGGTAGGATGATAATGCAATCGGAAGTTTGTTGGGTTTGATGAAAAGCAGGGTTTTTGAGATTTTCCATCGGGGCTGGTATAATCCAGTACGGAGAATGAAATTGTAGATGGTGGCCAGGAGTGTGTAGAGGATAGGAGGGGAAGATTTGATAAGCTTGTCGAAACCGCGAGCGGTATTACGTTGAGGTCGAAGGGTGGTGCGAATATCGTCTTGTGTGATGGGAGTAGTGAGGGGAGAGTTTTCTAGGTGGTGATGCGTGCCAGGTTGCAAATGTGGAGAATGTGGATTGGAGAGTCTGTCAATGAGAGGAGTGAGGGTGAATGAGGGAGATGGACAGTAGAGGTAAAGATATCTTGACAGAAGGGTGCAAAAGCATATGGTTTATCAGTATCTGATACGAGGGGTTGGTTATTATGGATGATTGGATATGTAGTAAGTTGCCAGGTTAATTGGTTAAATTTTTGCCAGAATTTAGTAGGGTGTGATGTAGTTGAGAGTGAGTTACAGGTAGAAATCCAACAGCGGCGTTTGTAAGCGTCAAGGTAGTTGCGGACCATGCGATTCCAACGTCTATGTTGTTCTAATGCAATCTGGTTTTGGGTGGTTTGAAGGTCTCGAAAAGCTCGGCGAGATGGTATTGGGAAGGAATAGGGATTTGTGAGGGCAACGAGAGCGGAGAGGTATATTTTCTTGTGAGGCAATTTCAAGTGAGTGTGTGAGATGATCAACGAGAGCATAGAGTTCTTGCTCAGTGGCAGGTTCAGGTAAGTCTTGGAGCGATTCTGTAAGATCTGTTTGGAATTTAGGCCAGTTCGCACGATTGTAATCTAAGAATTGAATAGGTGGATGATGATATTGAGGCCGTGGGGTATTGGAAATGTCCAGTAATATTACGGCATGGTCGCTGCGGAAAGGCGGAAGAAGTCTTAGATTGTTGATATTTAAAGAAAAGCTGATAACGACATAGGATGTAGTATTACTGATTGGTCGGGAGGGGGATGGTAGGTCGTGAAACTTGGCGGCTAAGACGTTGGAGATGTAGTTATGAAATTGATGGATATATGCTTAAGTGCGGCTGTTTATATTGATGTAGACCATAACAATAAAATGGCGGAAATTGTTGTCAATGTATTGAAAGAATTCGTAGGAGATCGGATGACCTGGTCTAACATAAATGGTATAAAAAGTGATTGGTTTGGAGGAAAGGAATAAAGTGGCGAAGCTATGTTCTGGTAGATTATGCGGAGCTGGAAACGTATGATTGCGAGCTGGTAGAGTATGGTAAGTACCTATTGGCTGTGCCTCCATTGACTGGAAGATATAGTCGTAGACAGTCATGACGATGAAGTTGATATTTACGAATCCGAGGATGGTGTTCAGGGGTGAGATAAGTTTCATTTAGTGCAAAGGCTGTAACGTGTTCGTCCTTCAGTAGTTGTTCAAAGACTCTTTTATGAGTTGTTAAGGATCGAGAAAAGAAAAGAAAGGTAGCTACCATGATGATCAAAGTCCAGGCCATTCTGAGTCATTTAGAAAGATCAATTGTATGGAGAAGTGTGCGTATGGTCCAGTGTAGGTAGCAGAAAGATTTAAGCCAAAGAGTTGTTTAGTTATATTGTCTATTTGGGTGAGTATATGATGACGGAGAAAAGGATGAACAATTTGAAGTTCAATGGTGGTGAAACGGTGTAAATCTTCAACAGTGATTGGTTCTTTTAATGAGTTTGCGAGAGCAGTGGCAGTATCAGTGGTGCGAATAGGTACTGTAAGTTCTGGTTTGTCAGGTATTAGTTCGGGTCTCTAAAGACATTTGTAGCTGTACGTAGGACGATTTTGTGACAGGTGTTGCAGGAAGGCGGCTTTTGGAGATTTGGTAGTTTGATGTGGCATGATTTTCGTTGCAGTGTCCACAGATGGAAGCATTTGGACAGTCTTTAGTATTATGACAATTATAGGCTTGACAACGTTCGCATCGTTGAGGAATTGGCGCTGCTGTACGTGATGGCTCAACACGGTGTCGACGTTAGTATATGTAAGCCCCGTTTTGGAGAAGATCGTCAATTGTCTCCTTGGAGGTCAGTCAGTACTCGAACTAAATAAGATGGACCTTCTTTGCACATAATTCTTATGGCGCGTTTAACTTCATAACATTCAAAGCGGAGTTCATTTAATATTTCATCATCGGTGTAGGCTAGAGGTACTTCTTTGATAACTACAGATAGGGTAGGTGAGCGACGAGAAGGAGGTTGTTGCTTTTTGGTAGAAGAAGTTAGTGTTTGAAGATTTGCTTTAGGTCCAAAAAGAGTGTAGGAGACTGTTTAAGATAGTGCGAGCAAGATTTGGATCTGGTGATTTTATGAGGATTCCGGTTCTCGTAAAGACGATTTCATATATGTTGGCTCTTGGGTAGTATTTTTGAAGTTGAAGCAAGAGGTGCTTAGGATTTGAGAATTTGGGATCGGCATTTGTGAGGAGAAAATTGGAGTTCGGTGGATGGTTATTGGCAATAGCAGAAACCTCCACCTCTGATAAGTCTGCGTCGTTGTTGAAATGAGTAGATTTGACAGGAGATCGATATCGATTGCTTTCCTCTTTGACTTTGCCAATAAAGATCGTTCCCTGATCTTTTAGTTTAGTTGTGGTCCATACTGAGCTTTGTCACCCTGTTTCCTTGCGTGTTTTTGGGGAGCGGAGGCATGGCCTAAGCCAGAAAGATGAACTCTATTGAAGATGAGAAAGCTAATCGTCAGTCACAGTGAAATGAATGAGATGATAAGAAACACTGTGGATCCCCTAAGAGTCAGCAATACTTCCTCTTGGTGATGTCGACCTGTGGTAACCACTAAGTCCTCCACAAAGCTCAATCAAAAAAACTGGTACTCGTCTGTTTGGCAACAGTGCTTTCCCAGATAGGAAAAATTGTTGTTGGGCGATTTTTTTTTAGTTGCTAGCCTAAGTTAAGCCTAGGATAGTTCCCTCCTAAAGGGCTACACACTCTATGTGGGATGGGATTTGGTAGGAATTGAGGGTTTAAGTCAGGTAGCTGGGCTAACGGGAATTCAGTTAAACTTTACTTTATTCTTTATTTTCTTTCAAACTGGTAGGTATTTGCATAATCTATGTTATAATGAGGAATAATGGTGAAGTGAACTTGACAGGACAACACTTTGGCACACAGTAGACGAATAAATTAAGTTCTTCTTATCTAGAGGCTACTCTAGATCTTGATGAGGACAGATGGACCCTTGCGTTCCAGATGATTTCAGTGCAATATATGAAGGTGCTACATGGTGAGGTATGTTTTGTACGCTGAGGTCTGCTAATAGTGCTTCATCGAGATGATTTGGTGGTATTGTGAACTGATGGAGTGTAAAGAGTAGGGACAGGGGAGTTAAAACGTTTCTGTTAGGAATGGTTTATTTTTGGTAGTGTGATAATGTCATGTAAGAGAGGGGATGCGTTTCAAGTCAGTGGGTCAAGTGCTTCGTGCGCAGTGTTTCTATATGGAGTAGGAATAGTATCGAGACGAGACGAGACTGGCATCAGTCTCGTTCTCGTCTCGAATTTTTTAAAGACAGTCTTCGTCTTGGTCTCGTCTCGATCTGAAAATTCCGATCTTGGTCTTGGTCTCGTCTCAACCTGAATATTCCGGTCTTGGTCTTGGTCTCGGTCTCGACATGTTAGTCTCGGTCTTGTCTTGGGCTCATCTCGAGAGTCTCGAAAGACGATAGATTTTGAAAAGTTGCCGTGTTTGACACATTTGAAGTGGGTACCAGGTTTTCCGATTTCAGTACAAGAATAAGAATATTAACATGATATGAACATAGTTTGTTACATTGTTAGATTTTTTTTTAAAAATAATATTCTGAAATAGAGAGAAAAAGATTACTATTTTAAAGTAATAAAGACGCTTTCGTTAGCAAATATAGAATACCAATAAATGAGATAGATGAAAATATTTTTATTATGGAAAAGGATCCATATTACACTACAAGTGCGAAATTGGTATACGTAACACTAAAGTTTTGCTATTTCTAAATTATATTTACATTGAATGAATAACTTTCAAGTTAAGAATTTAAAAAAGAAAATGCATTTTAGTTGAAATTTTCTACCAGAGAGATTTATAGAAATAAATGTATGTACAGTATGCGACAAAAAATTTAGTTATTTCCAACTTTTGCACAGGAAATGATCACTTGGAAAAAAGTGAAAATGCCATTTACCGAACAACACATGAATTAATTTGTTTACAAAACTGCTCTTGACTAATTAAAACAATCAATTCAGATGTTCATAAGCATGGATTACAACTTTACTATACATTAAAACAGAAACAAAAGAGAGAAGTGTACTACCGGTAGGCGCCACTTTCAAATAACAGCGTATTGCGAATCTTATAAAATGGAATAAGCACATTGGTATTTCGAATAAGCTGTCTTCTCAGATTAAAATGTCATTCCAACAATCCTAACAAAGCATAACTCAATAGATAAAAAATACTTTATTGTATCTAAGTCATATTATGTACACTCTTATATCCCCTATATGTCCTTCTATCGACAACGTTCAAATCAGGAACTACAAGGGTTACGAAGTTAGTTGAGATGTCGTTTGAAAAATGTCTTCGAGACGAGTTGAAGGCGTTGAAGCCTGTATATATCATCCAGGTAGGATCAGGGTATTGGTATTGGTAAGATGAGGGTATCACCTCCACATACAGTAACTTTCAACTAAGGAGCTACTAGGACTACGAAGGTGCTTGATCTATCGATGGTAAGGTATCAACGAGACGAGTTCAATCTCGTATATATGATCTAAATTGGATGAGTGGGTCCCAAGAATTGGGGTATTCATTTTTCCCTAGTAAGTAGTAAGTTCCAACTCTGGAGCTATTAAGGCTATAAAGTTGGTTGGGGTTGAGATGTCGTTAAAAAGGTCTCGCTGAGACGATTTCGAGTCTTCATAGACCATCCAAATAGGACGCCCGGTGCTGAAGCCTGACGGTAACACAGGTGCACAGTCCCGCGACTGACCTCGGACTTCCTTTTCCCTTATACGTAGAAAAGTATATTTTTTTTAAAAAAAAAAGAAGATAATATCTCAATTTGTTCTAAAATACCGGTTAGTATTGCAAAAATCTTTCCAATTTGTCTTAAGCAAATCGTGTAAGAAAAGACCTATATTTGAATTTAGACAGTTTGACTTCGTAAAACTTGGTAAACTTGATTTTATATGGGCCAGTCTAGTAACTTTTGACTTCGGCCCGTCACAATTCGCCCATTTACAGCCAGTTAAAATCCACAAACATCCATGCCCCTGCCGGGAGTTGAACCCGGGACTTTATCAGAAGGGGACTGACTCTCATAAGACTCCATCTATTATAAAACATCATAAACAAAAGCATTAAATTAATATTATAGACATTCATGAGAAAGAAGCTTTTAGTCTGATCGAGACGAGAGTCTCGAGAGGCAAGTCTTGGTCTTGGTCTCGTCTCGAGTAAGTCTCGATGCATAGAGTTTTGTTCTCGTCTCGATTCATAGACCTTAGGCTCGTTCTCGGTATCATGCCTAATATGGAGTAATAGATGAGGGAAACTGATGCGTTCATGGAGTTCTTGTGTGGGACTGGGAAGTTTTATGCGATAAGCTAGCCGAAGTGCGTGTCATTCAATAACTTGAAGTTTGTGATATATGTGGTCGTCGGCTGAAATCCATGCTGTATGTCCGAATGTGAGGATAGGTCGGAGGAAGCCTTTATAGGTAGTTAAGATGGTTTCAGGTTCCGACGGTAGTTCCAGTCAGGCTTTTCAAGAGATTCAAATGAGAGGTGGCTTTGGTTACTATCTTCTGTAGATGGGGTCGCCAGGTCAAATGGCGGTTGAATATGACTCCTAGATAGGTAGCTTGTCTGGAAGGAATAGTTGGTTGTTGCTCTACCGTGAGTGCTAGTTTTGATGGGTTGCGATTTATACGGGAACGATGTTTGGGTGGGAGAAATACTATGGCTTGTGTTTTGGTAGAGTTTATGGTAAGGCCCCACTTACTACACCAGTTTGTGAATGTTTGTATGGCGGTGGTCTTGGAAGTATTTATGTGTTGAACTGTTTTGCTGAGTGCTAGGAAAGCTGTATCATCGCCATACTGAAAAATATGGATATTTTGTGTCAGTGGAGGGAGATTGGCAACGAAAAGGAGATATAGGAGTGGGGAGAGCGTGGATCCTTGAGAAACACCGCAATTTAGGAAAATTGGATGAGATGTGCTGGTGTTGATAGTTACGTATGTTAGTCGGCTAGTTAGAAAGGAGAAGATGAAACGGAGGTATGTGATGGGAAGGTGAAAGGATCCGAGTTTATGGAAAAGGGCCAGATGCCAAACTTAGTTCAAGGGTTTTGCGAGATCAAAGAGGACTAGACAGGATGTTTTCGAGATGTTGTAGTGGTTGATTATGGTATTGCTGAGGCGGAGGAACTGGTCGTTGATACTGAAGGAAGGGCTGAATCCGGCTTGATGAAGTAGATTGTGGTGTTCCAGGTGTGCATGGAGTCTGGTAACGAGGATCTTTTCTAGTATTTTACTGAAAGTCAAGGATAGTTGGATGGAACGATAAGAAGATACGGCGTGGGCGGGTTTGTTAAGTTTAAGGAACATGAAAGTTTGTGAAGCTTTCCAAGATAATGGGAGAAACCCTCTGCAGAGGATGAATGTGTATATGTTTGCAAGGAATTGTATCAGTTGGAGTGGTGCTTCCTTGAAGTGACAGTAGGTTATTTTGTCGGTGCCAGGTGCTGTTTGTTTTTGCGTGCAAGTATGTGTGTGATTTCTTCTGGCGTTATTGGTGTAGCAAGTGGGTGATCAGAGAGGGTGTGTGCTAGGTTCGGTTGGAGGTGTGGATATGCTAAATTTAAGCGTTCGGCTGGGTGTCGGTAAATGTGGATTGATGGGTGGAGCGGATGTAAATATGGATTGGAGATAGTCGGCAAAAGTATTGGCTTTTGTCTTTGTCTGTGTGTACTGCCTGATCATCTTGTAATATGGGATATGTTGTTTTTGTGTATTTTTCTATAAGAGCGTTAAAGCGTTTCCAGTATTTTGTAGGATCTGTGGTGTCGGCTAGCTTTATGCATGTTTTAACCCACTGACGGAGTTTGTATGCTTTAATGTGATTATACATGGCACGTTGGAATTGTCTATGTGGTCTAAGGGAGTCAGGGATAGTTGACATGTTCTTTGGTAGTCTCTGTATAGTTGTCGTGACCATGTGATTAGTGGGATGTATTGTGGAAGAAGGTTGGGTCGATATGGACGTGTAGTGGAGGTAGGGATGGGATTTTTGGATGCATGTTGTATAACGTTTGTGATTAGAGTACATTTCGTCTTCTGTGGAAGGAGGTTCAAGGTTGGTAATGTTGCTTTGCATTTGGTTTCCATAAGCGTCAAAGTTTGCGAGGTAAAATCTAAAAGATTTTCGGGGGATGATGGAGTTACTGGGATTTGATCGAAGGAGGTGTAATGTAAGTTGCACGGGTATGTGATCTCTACCAAGATGGTCTAAGGTTACAATGTGGCAGTGATTGAATAAGTTTGATGATAATGTCTGGTGTTGTATTAGAGATAGGACGAGTGTGGTTTCGTATAAGATGTAAGGTGCCTGTGGTTTGTGGTGTAATGAAGTTCTGAAAGGCTGTTTTCTCTCTATCGGATCGGCTATGTATGTTGATGTCAGCCATGATGGTATAACATCGGAAATTATTTGAAATGCATGTGAAGAAGTCTAATGAGATAAGTTGTCCGGGACGGATGTACATGGTAGCAAGAGTAAGGTATTTTTGCTTGTAGTATAAGGTGAGAATAAGGTGTTCCGGTAGGTTTTGCAGTGGAGGTGAAAATTGCCGAAAAGCTGTTGTGGGGGAGAAACCAAAGGCTGCCCCCCCATTTGCTCGTAGTGCTGGTGCATTGTTATCGCGTCTGATGAGAGTGTAGCCCGATATTTTACATTGTATTTTGGATGTAAGGCAGGTTTCATTTAGTATGAAGCCATTGATATATTGTTCTAGAAGAATTGAGGTGAAAAGGGGTTTATGGGTAGGGAGAGAATGGATGTTTAAGAACAGAAAATTCTGTGTCATGATGAGATGAATTGTAGAAAGGAGTTTCCTGGTTGCTTTGATCTGTTTGTTATAGTGCCCGTGCATTGATATGTGCATAAGGTCCAGAATAGGTTGCATGTAGGCTAACGTTGAGAGTGTTTTCAGCTGCGTGTTGTACTTGCTGCAGGATGTGATTGCGCTGGAATGGATGTATATTCTGAAGCGTGACGGTAATGAAGATCAAGAATTGTTCGATAGTGATGTATTATTGTGCAGAGGTTATGGTTGAGGTTGTTTGAGTTTTGGTTTCTGGTTTGCGAATGGGTACAATCAGTTCGGGTTTGCTAGGTTCTCGTTCAAGTCTGGCTTTACACTTGTAACTAAACGTCGGATGCTTGTCTTGACAGGTGTTACATGTTGGAGGCTGCTTGAGGTTAGGGCAAGTTTTAGTTGATTGTGGACCGGTGCAGTAACCACATTTGATTTCGTTCGTGCATTGCGATGTATAATGTGAGTTGTAGACTTGACGGAGAGGAGGGGGTGAATGTGACGGTTCAACTCGGTATCTCTTTTTATAAATGTACGCGCCGTTGAGAAGAAGATCGTATATGGTTTCTTGGTTAGGTGTAAAAATTCTGATCATAATGTTGGTTGTTCGGGTTTTGCTATGATACATAAATATTTTTGTACTGAATAGCCCACCTCTTTGAGTTCGCTCTCGCTGAATGTTAGTTCAACACCCCGTATAACTACTGACAGATTTGGCGATTTACGTGGTGATGCAGGTTGATTCAGCGGCTGCTGATCAAGTCTTCTGAGATTTGAATTTTTTCTGAATATTTCGAAACTGTGTCTATTTCTAATTGTGGTTGTGAAGTTTGGATCTGCTCACTTAAGGATGATTCCGTTCCTGGTAGGGATGATACGTTCGATGGTATTTCGTGGTTTATATTTGGTGATTTGCTGAAGAAGCATTTTAGGCTGTTAATATTCAGTGTCAAAATTCGTCAGAAGATATGAATGAAGCTTAGTTGTATTGTTGCGAATTGATTCCGGATGTTGTTCAATATTAATTATGTCCATTGCCGCGTTTCCACTGTCTGAGTTGGAGTTACTGATCCTGTGAGTTCGTTTCAAAGGTGGTGATGGCAGTGGAGTATGTTGCATTCGGTTGTTTTGTGCAGATCGTTAACGTGGTCGTGGCTGCGGCGATGACGTGAAATTGTCCCAATTGATGCGTATGTCGATAATTGTTGAGGTAGATTTGGATGCTGTCCTGTTGTCACATGGTCAGTCATATTGACGATTGTACACAATGATGTCAGAAGTAGTAATGATAAGATGATGTACAAGCAAGATGATCAACCTCTATGCAATGGCTTTCTCTCAAACTAACTCCTCCCTCCGGCACTGAACAATGCCGTCGGTCCTATTGTGACCGTACACTTGCTTTTCTCGCCTGTGTTTATTGGAACACAAGTTCCTCGGTGCCGGCCGGGTGGCCGAGCCGTCTGCGGCGGTAGGCCATCGGCTCGAAGGTCCCGGGTTCGAGTCCCGGCAGGGGCATGGGTTTGGGTTTTAACAGCTAAAGCCAAAATGCATAGTTATTGGACTAGCTCATAAAAATCAAGTTTACCAAGTTATAAGTCCTCGGTAGTAAGCTAACGTATTACAGCTAGGCTAGGTTAAGTTATTGTTAGGCGATTTTTTAATGCTAGCTAAGCTAACTCCCCCAAAAGGGCTTCACCCTCTATTCGGGAAGGGATATATGGAAGTACAGGACTAGTATGGATAAGCTGGATGGTCTAAGTGGTGGAATATTATCCGTAAAATTTATTTATTTTATTTTAATCATAATAAGGACATTATGAATTTTCTCATAATCATATTCTTTGGTAGGGTTTCTATTATCTTATTATTTTGTGATGAGAGATGAACATGAGGTGCACTAGACGCCACAACAAGTTAACACATTTTTAGACGAATGATTGAATATCTTCTGGCCTAGTCTGGGGATAGTCTGGGTGGTCTGGGGGTAGTGTGTAATGAAAGATTGTGAGTAGAGTGGAGAGAGGGGTATCATTGATGTTTGTAATGTTGTACGCTTGTTGTGTGTTTATTGTTTCTGTTAGAATTTGATATTGGGTATTGTAGCTTTTGTTTATATATCTTTGACGCAGTGTTTCTAGATGAAAGATTAAGTAATCCTGTCATAAATTTATTGGGTGGGGCTTGGAAGTTTTATTCTACATGCGAGGCGAAGAGCGTGTCGTTCTAAGATTTGAAGTTTGTGATATATGTTGTGTGGTGCGTTGATCCAAGCAGTAAATCCATAAGTTAGTACCGGACGTAGAAAAGCTTTATATGTGTTTATAATGGTGATCGGTTTGAGGCCCCAGGTAGTTCCGGTTAAACGTTCCAGTAGATTTAATCTGTTCTTTGCTTTGAGGATGATTGTTTGTAGATGTGGTCGCCAGGTGAGGTGATCGTATGTGATTCCTAGATATGTTACTTGGTTGGTGGGTTTGATGCGTTGGTTTTGTACAATGAGGTTGAGTTTCGCAGGATTGCCTTGAACTTTGGATCTGCTTTTTGGTGGTAAGAATATAATCGCATGTGTTTTCTGTGAATTTATTTTAAGTCCCCCTTTACTGCACCAAGTGGTGAATATGTTGATGACCTCATTCATGGTTCTGTTGATAAGTTGAATGGTGCGACTTAGGGCTAGGAAGGCAGTATCATCTGCATATTGGAATATTTGGAGGAAGAGGGGGTAGATCGGCGACGAAAAGAATGTAGAGGAGAGGAGATAGTGCTGATCCCTGAGGGACACCTCAATGAAGGAATATTGGGTGGGAAAGGCTATTATTGATGTTAATGTAGGTCAGACGATTTGAAATGAAGTTCAAAATGAAACGCAGGTAGTTTATGGGTAGATGAAAGAACTGTAGTTTATAGATGAGAGCACGATGCCAGACTTTATCAAATGCTTTTTCGAGGTCAAAATGTGTTAGACAGGAAGGAAGGGATTTAACGAAGTGAAGGGTGATTTGATTGGTCAAACGGAGTAGTTGGTCGGTTATGCTGAAGCTAGGGTGGAATCCAGCTTGATGAATAGGCAGAAGGTTGTGAGTTTCAAGGTGGTTGTGAAGGCGGGAGACGAGGATTTTTTCGATGGTTTTGCTGAGGGTTGAGGTAAGTTGTATTGGGCGTTAAGAGGTAACTGCGTTCCGAGGTTTATTGGGTTTAAGGAACATAAGGGTTTTGGAGGTTTTCCATTCGGGAGGAATGAAGCCGGTACGAAGGATGAATGTGTATATTGCAGCGAGGAGGTGCATAAGGATGTTTGGTGATTCTTTAAGATGACGATAGGTGATTTTGTCGTTTCCAGGTGCAGAGTGGCGTTTCTTTGCGATTTCATAAGTTATTTCTTCTGGTGTGATGGGAAGTGTTAAAGGATGGTCAGGAAGGATGTGGTGTGTGTTTGGTTGTAGATGATTGGAGGATATGTTAATGCGATCGGCAGGGTGGATTCGAAATGGATTGAGGGGGATGTTGGGAGTGAATATTTCTTGTAAATGTTCTGCCAATGCATCTGCTTTTTCTTTGTCGCTGTGAAGTACGTGGTCTTGGTGCAGCAAGGGGTAATTC
Organism: Lepisma saccharinum; assembly: GCA_022664845.1. NCBI lineage: Eukaryota > Metazoa > Arthropoda > Insecta > Zygentoma > Lepismatidae > Lepisma > Lepisma saccharinum. The sequence continues at coordinate 31,173 of JAGDQP010000896.1, read as the reverse complement.
GGTTTTGAGTATTGCCCTGTTAGTATTCTAAAACGTTTCCAGAATTTTGTGGGGTGCGAGTTGTCTGCTAGAGAGTTGCATTGTCTTAATTTATAAGCCTTCAAGTAGTTGTGGACTGTTCGTTTTAGTTGTCGATGAAGTTTAAGTGATTCGGGGCTATTGGTATGTTGGTAGTGTCTATACAATGATCTTGACTGTTTGATGAGAGGTAGATATTGTGGAGGTAATGTGTTAACAGGTATATGCTCGTCTGAAGCTTGCTGTATTGCGGTTGTTATTTTGTTAATGGTATGGTATAATTCTGCTTCTGTGCTGGGTGGATCGAGAGATTCAGTTTGTGAATGAATATTTTGCCTATATTTGTCCCAATCTGCACGGCCAAAGCGTAAGACAGTTTTTGGCGTTGTATTGGTTTGTTGGGGCAATGTGGGGTTGGAATGCTAGTGTGAACTTTAGTGGAGCGTGATCACTTCCTATCAGATATAGTACTTCTATTTGACATCGATGGCTGATATTTGTGGACTACGTCCGTAGTTGTATTTGAGCATTAGAATGTGTGTTTCGGTAGCTTGAGGAGCGTGCCGGTTCTTTGCATAGAAATGTAGTCCTTAAAGTTCGATTTTTCTTTGTTAGTGCGAATATGAATATTGATATTGGCCATGATTATGTAATTACGGTGATTATTTGAGATGTAGGTGAAAAAGTCCAGTGGTATGGGATATCCAGGTCTAATATATATTGTAGCGATAGTAAGGTATATTTGTTTGTAGTAAAGCGTAAGAATAAGGTACTCTGGTAAGTTCGGCGTTTCTGGTATGTGTTGTCTATACGCGATTTTTGGTGAGAAACCTATGGCTGTTCCTCCGTTTGCTCGCTGTGCTAAATGTATATTATCATGACGGAGCGTGTGATACCGTGATACTTTACAGTTGTCAGATGGTTTGAGGTGTGTTTCATTTAGTATGAATGTGTTGACCTCTTCTTCGAGTAGGAGAGTTTCAAATATGGGTTTGTGCGTTTGTAGAGATCGGATGTTGAGAAATAGAAATATCAGAGCCATATTGAAAGTAAATGAATGGTGCATCTTGCTTCCAGTCCTAGACTTCGGTTTCCAACGCATGAGAGTGAAAGTGAGCATATGGGTCTGAATATGTTGCTTGGAAATTTACGTGGAATGTGGTTCTGGCTGCGTACTGTATTTATTGGAGAATGTGATGTCTTTGGAATGGATGGATATTTTGCAAGGTAACTATGATGAATCTTAGAAATTGGCCGATGGTAACAGGTTGGTAGACTGATGCTATGGGTGTGTTGTGCTGAGGTTGTGTTTCAGGAACCCGTATCGGTACAGTGAGTTCTGGTTTCGTTGGTTCCGCTCCAGGGCGAGCTTTGCATTTATAACTAAAAGTAGGGTGTGCATCTCCACATGTGGGACATTTCGGTGACTGCTGCATGTTTGGACATGTTTTGGTAGTGTAAGATCCGGTGCAAAAACTGGATTTAGCTTCATTGTTACATTTACCGGTCGGGTGGGCGTTGTACTGTTGACATTTCTCATAACGTATTGGTAGGGGTGGTGATGAATGACTTGGCTCGACACGGTAACGTTTTCTGTAAATGTATGCCGAGTTGGCTAGCAGATCATCTATGGTTTCCTGGTTATTTGTGAGCACACATATCATATATGTATCTCCTCCAGTTCTTGTTTTAATGCGCAGGCATTTGATGATTGAGTGTCCTTCATGTTTCAATTCGGATTCTATTTCTTTTCGTCGGTGTGAGTTCAACTCCGCGGATTACTACAGATAAAGTTGATGTTTTTCGTGGAGGAAGTGGCTGTTTTAGTGGTTTGTTTGACAGACGTGTTAAGTTAGCTGCTTTGCCGAAGATTTCGAAGCTGTGACCGTTTCGAATTTTCGTAGCTAGGTCAGAATCAGGTGATTGAATGATCATGCCGTTTCTAGTTGTAATAATCCGAGTGATCGTGTCTCTGGTTAAATACTTGCTGAGTTGTTGAAATAGGATTTTTGGATTGCGAAATTTGTAAAGTAAGAATAGTATTTGAATAGTATTTTTCAAAGAAAATACCTTTTACAATGTGTTCTATATGTTTCAAAAATAATTTAAAAAACTCCTGGAATTCACCCCTTGACAACATATTTTAAACAAAGCAATTTTAATACAGAAAAAGGTGATTGTGTTGAAATAATTTTGAAAATAACGTTCAAAATTATTCCGTAGTTTTGTTTTTCAAAATTCGTATTATTTGATTCTTTTTTTGAAAAAGAAGTAAAAGTATTTCTAAAATAATTTGATATATGCCTATCTGTTTTTAACTGCTTAGAAACAGTTTCCATTATTTATTTGTTACTAAAGTATGATAATTACAACGGTAGATTATATTTCATAGTTGAAGTATTTTGACGAAAAAAAAAAGCATTGCACTGAAATAACAGAAAGAGTCTGATTTGTAAATTTTGTAGTAGTGGGTCGTATAGCTGCCTTAGCGTAAGTTTCGGATTCTAAAGGAAGTCTAAACAAGATTAACGCTTTATAGCTACTACAGTTCATCTATGATCTTGACAGAAAGGTAGGCATTTTACAAGATTCAACCGTTGAGCTTACTGATAAGAGCTTAGGGAGAGTATTTCTGACAGTGAGACTCACTCGACCATGATGTATACAAGCTGACGTAATTCGATTACCCATGATTCCCTTCAGTTCAAGAAACAGTTGCCGCATATTTATCTACAAGAATTTATTGTAAGTTCTCAAAATATAGTTTGAAAAAATACATCGAGATGACAACTGGTTACGATCTTGCGATCTTCAGCGCAGAACGCCAGCACCTAGACCACTACACTAGGGAGTCATTTCTTTTCTGATTTGCTTTCCGAGTAGACATGTTATTACTTTCTTACACACGTTCGCACCATCGTTCCTTTTCTTACCTATTTTATTTTTTTATTTTCTAGTTTGCCCGTCCAATTATCACACAATCAGACGTCTATATCGTATGAGAATTATTTAATTCATTGCTGCCACAGTAACTTGAAAATTAAGAACTAAACATGCGATAAGTTTGGCAGGATCTTAATTTTTCATACCGGGATTAGTTTCCAATATTCTCACCTTGGTATGGGATTTACTTTCTTGAAAGATAGTACATTGAATGTTCTCACAACTTTGGAAGTGGAATGTCATATTTGTCTGGTACCCATTACAACGCGTATGTCCCGTTCACTCTGATGTTCAAGTCTCCTTGACTTTGTCAAACAGCCTCGTGTTCAACCTAAGTCCTGACTCACGAGATAATACACCACAACTGATCAGAATCTTACCCAAGCAGTCATGGAAGGTGGCGACACTTACCAGGGCCCTTACATATGTTCCCGACCTCCTATTGATGCCCTTATTCTCGATTTATTTCTGCTTCTGCTGAATATTTCCCACTGTTCAAGCAGTTCTTATAGTAGATTTTGAATTTCTGACTCATTTGTCAAGATTAATTGTCTTCTTTATATTTTTTTTCTTTTCTGAACATGAATGGAAAAATTGCCATGAGAGCAGTAATTAGGTTCCATTGAAAAAAAGAAAAAAAAAAGAAAGGCTAGTTCCAAAAACCACAGTTGTTGAAATTTGTCCTGTAGAAGGCCCAGGTACTGTCGGATTAACTGCCATCGGAAAATGGCTCAAGCGCTTCAATGTAGGAAACACCAGTCTTCAAGATCAACAACATTTAGGAAGAAAGGTCAGTGACTTGGATGCAGAGGTCATACTTCAAGCCGAAGAACCGAGTATCCAAACAAGCATGTGTAGACTGTCGGTTGACCTGGGTATTTCAAATGCCACTATGCATTGAAAATTCACCAAGCTCGGTAAGATCAACAGGGTCTGTCGAGTGGTACACCATGAGTTGACCCAGAAACAAGCTCAAAGGCGGGTTGACGTGTGCAGTCAGTGCTTGATTAGGGGATTGGTGACCAAGACTAGTGACGGTCTTGGTCTTGGTCTTGAACACCCAGTCTTGGTCTTTGTCTTGCATCAGTATCCCTGGTCTTGGTCTTGCTCGCCCAGTCTTGGTCTTGCATGCAAGAATCTTGCAAGTCTTGCTTTTAAAAAATTATACGTTTCATACGTAAATTTTACACCGGATATACGGAATAGTAAAAGCTATGCGTATCATTGCCTGCCTTAATGCGTCAATAGGAACGGAAATATGTTTTAATGTATTGTTTATCTTCATGTAAGTGTACATAATAGTACTACCAAAGTTCAATTTCGCTTTAATTTGAACAACTTCATTAACATTTTATTATTTTACTTTTAGTTTACTTGCTGTTTTAAGTACACAACTATATTTCGTAAGTTTTGAAAGAATGCAATCATGGGTTATCGAAAATGATGTACAAAATAATTTAGGCATTGAAGTTCTTACCTTGTAACAATCCATAGAACTGTGCTCTCTGTCATCTTCTAGTCACTGTTCCAATTATTTACCGTTCTTCGTGCTCCAGGTAAGTTCCAGAGGAGACCAAACATACACGAATATTGTGTTTAACTAAAAGTTACAAGGGAACTAGTTTTACTGTTCACCGAGTTTTGACTTCGGGCCTTATTTGAAGCACATAGATAGCGAAAATAAGACGCAGAGACTCGCACTCTGTCATATATTTGTGTCCCGAATAAGTCGAGTCATGTAACTTAAGCGACTTTTAAGCAGTAAAATCAACCTTGAAGGTGAAACTTTATATCAACTAAATGAGTTATCAGATGCATTTCCGTAGGTACTTTTACGTGTAGAACACAAATTTCACCATGAAACTGTTCGCAAATTGAATGTTTTTTATACAAACTCCAGTTTATGATCGAAAATGAAAAAAAATCCATAGAAAGTAATGCAGTAAAGGAACAACAATATAACTTTGGGAAAGGGGAAAAGCGGGCAGGGGATTATAAATACATAAAAAATAATGGTTTCTAATACCTTTTGTGGGACCTAGGATGCTTGCAATCGCTAAACCACTGATCGACTACACGGTTATTGAATGCGGACATTTCAAATAATACAATTTGAATTTTTACTTTCGTACGTACATTTTTTCATCCCCTCTCCTCTTTGGTGTGTAATTCCTGATCAAAATTGCAACACTCTCTTCTCCTGCGCTCTCTTCGTTTACGTACATTTTCAATACCCCTTACCATAAAAACATTATTATAACTATATTACAAACTAAAATTATAATTAATACTTAGAACAGTAAACATTTTTCAAAATACTTACCAAAATAAATTCTCGTCTGTCATGTCACATCTTATATTTGTTTCAAACATCTTATTTAACATACACGCTTACTATTAATTTTTTGAAAGTTAGATATTTTAAATAAGTGTGGTAAGCACGAGAAAACGCAACTGATTTGATTATTTTTATAAATATTCGAAATTGAACTTTAAAATGAAACAGTTAAACAATAATATTAATTATAGTGAATACGCAAGTTCTAAAAATGAAAATAAGCATAATTAATTGTTTTTCAATCTAAACAGATTTCACTTTCTTTGATTTTTCATTAAAAAGTGATTCAATCAATTTGTTCTCCATCATTTCACGTTTTATTCTTTTTTTTAAAGATAAATGTAAACAAATATTAAGTCCGTTATTATTATTTAGGTTTTTAAAGTTCAACAAACGAATTCTAATTTTACTTATAATTACAACATATTTATTACAAACTTTATAATTGTAATATTCATTTTTTTAAAAGAACTAACTTTAAGAACGTAACGGAACCCCCAGGCCTTGCCAAGGTCGCCAAATTGCAAACCGCTGGGCATCGGAACGATTTTGCTACGCATCTCCACGAGGTGCACTCGCTTTTTTTCTATGATCGCTCCAGCGCTTCGCTTCTTCCTTAAAAACCGTGTAGTCGATCAGTGGTTTAGCGATTGCAAGCGCCCTAGGCGCCCAAAAGGTATTAGACACCATTATATTTTATGTATTTATACTCTCCTGCCCCGTCTTCCACTTTACCACAGTTGTATTGTTGTTCCTTTACTGCATTACTTTAATGGAATTTTGTTCATTTTCAATCATAAACTGGAATTTGTATAAAAAACATTCAATTTGCGAACAGTTTCATGGTGAAATTTGTGTTCTACAAGTAAAAGTACCTACGGAAATGCATCTGATAACTCATTTAATTAATATAAAGTTTCACCTTCAAGGTTGGTTTTACTGCTTAAAAGTCGCTCAAATTACACGACTCGACATATTCGGGACACAAATATATGACAGAGTGCGAGACTATGCGTGTTATTCTCGCTATCTATATGCTTCAAATAAGGTCAAAAAACATGTCCGAAGTCAAAATTCGCTGAACAGCAAAAAGGGTTCCATTGTTAGTGTTGTTGTTTTCGCCTAAGAAGCACTCATGTACACAAACCCAGACAATTGACGATAATGAGACTAGTCATGGTTCAAGCGAAGAGTGATAGAAAGTATAATTACTTACAAATTTGAATTTGAATTTATTTAAACCTAACAGGCATCTATGGCCTAAGGCTTGGGACAACAATGGGAAAGTTAGCGGCCAGGGCTTTGAGTTAAGATACCATCCCAGCATTCGCCTGATGGGACTGAGGAAAACTCTAGAAAACCTCAGCCAGGATGGCCGATCGTGGGATTCCATCCACGGGCCTTCTGAATGCAACGGCGCCAGCGCTCTACCAACTCACTTTCGGCCGCTCAGTAAAATTACTTACGAGTTTGTGGACCAATACTTTTCTGTTGAACAAATGTATCAACGTAAACCTGCTGAATTTGAAGCATTTCTGTGCTCAATACAAGCTCACACGCCTGTTACCTCTAGCTTACGCTAAAGTAACTTGCTTTGCATCCAAAACCATAGCCCATATCTAGTAATATTCCTCCCGTCTTTATCTATAAGTGACAAACAATTACCAAGTGTACTGCAAAAACTGTTGTTTTACTCAGACTCAATTCTCCGTAGCATAACACATAAAACAGAACTCAGTTTTCAATAACACATTCAACAGACATTTTATAAAATCGACTAGTAGCTTAGAACAAACACAAAGACTTGGTTACACAAATCAGTACAGACTCCGAACTGACCATAACCCACCTTTATCTGAATCAATAGATCATACCTCGACAAACCGAACATCAGAAAAGCCAGCTCATCAGACTTCCCTTTGCCCATATCCAAATTATCCTTAAGGGAAATGTAAAGCCAAGATATGCAACAAGAGATGGCAGCACTATCTCAGTATGTGTCTAATGTATTTTTATCGTTGCACGAAATTTCAATATTGCTCCTAAAAATTCAATCCTAGAGAGTTCAGACTTTCAGGGAAGAAAGTTCATAAGTAATTCAAGAGTTCTATCCGTGCCGATTTCTCATTTTCTATCTTGTTCATTGTTGTTGGGCGGCACAGGTAGAGCTCTTGAATTACTTATGAACTTTCTTCCCGGAAAGTTTGAACTCTCTAAGATTGAATTTGTAGGAACAGCATTGAAATTTCGTGCAACGATAAAAATATATTAGACAACTACAGAGATAGTACTGCCATCTCTTGTCGGAGATCTTGGCTTTACATGGCCCTTAACAGAAACTTTTTCCTTATATTGTAAGTTTAGTGTACAGTGTAAGTTTAGTTTAGAATGCTACAGTAACAGCGGCATGATTCTCAGATCCACTCACACGGTTTGCACAACTGGGAACACCTTCACTCCAGCGGTATATTTACAGAAGCCAAAGAAATTCAAGTGAAGGATATAATGATTTACCCTTCCTTTCCACGTTTTAAAAATATTCAAATAGTGCGTGTGCAAGACTCTTGCAGACTGGTCTTGGTCTTACAAGTATGGTCTTGGTCTTGCATCCCCTGGTCTTGGTCTTGCGTCGGTATCCCTGGTCTTAGTCTTGGACTTGGTATTGGTCTTGTATGCAAACATGCAAGACCAAGACTCTTGCGCTCATCACTGTCCAAGACATCGAGCAAACTGTAATAGACTAGCACTAGTCCTTGCTTACAAAACTAATATTCTTGCCTTTCCTAATGAATAGGTAAATATGTTTCTGAATGGATAAGGATATTCAATCTAGTACCGTTATAATAATCTCTTTATTAGTTACAGGTAGTGTATTTGCGCCGAAATTAGTTTCCTCGCTGCTAACATTGAGCGAGCTTTGAATGCTGTGGATATTCAGGACCTCTGTATGCATACTGTTCTCTAGTAGCGCCGCCAGAGGGTATATGAATTGGTATCTCAGTCCATCATCAATATAACCATTAACACGACCTCTACTACTACTACAACAACTACTACTAGGGTTTACTACTATTAGTAGTAGTACTACTACTACTATTACTGTTACTACTACTAAGTCGCATGTAACTTTTCCTCGTATCTCGCTGCATATAACACAATTCAATGGAGGGGCAAAGATTATGTATTGTTTTAGTGTACAATGCATATTTATAATCTAAAAACAGGAACCTTGAAAGGCTTCATAATGTATTCTCCATCCGTACTGATCGATTTATTCCCGATACGGTAGAATCATCGTAGGAAGGATGGCTGCTGTTAGGGAAGAGGGGCAAACTAAAACAATGGATGTGATGGGCGTGTACATGATAACGGGGTGAAAGGGAAGATGGGGGTATCAGCATGAAGGTGGTACCATCCCAAGTCACGTGTAACCATGTGGGTGGGCAAATGTGCGGTCGACAGGATGGGGACGTGACAGCGTATTGTGTCAAATCTGATACATTATTGACTTGCTCTGCAGAATTTTATAAATGTTACAAACGACACATAATCTCTACCCCCTCACCTCCACCTCCCACACAGACATAAAATTTCCAGATTGCTAGTGCATGTTCTGTACACCAGAAACACATCTTGAATTCTGCAATACATATACAATGAAGTCATTACATTATCTAATCTGAATTTAACATTTTATTTTATTTATTATAGGATATACCAATGTTAAACACAATTTTGCATAGGCTACGTTACAGATTTGTGCTTCCTTAATGTATTTTAATTGTTCTTTTATATAATTAAATTAATAGAGTACAATTCTGAACCTGAGAGCTAGAAGCCCGTAAGTAAGAAGTTCTTGTTTTCCAGAAAACAGAAAAACTTCTTCTTTCCATATAGAAATTAAATGGACAAACTACATAATAGACTTACTTATTTACATTATTAACATCATTACAACAAGGATTAAGAAACCATTATTGAAGGCCTTCCGAATGCTCTATAAAATTGGACTGACGCACTTTAGTTCTCTGATACAGATTTTTTTTTTTTTTTTTTTTTATAAATAGCAAATCTTAGAATGAAACTCTAAACTGAGGAAGCTCGAACGGTACCTTGTAATAACTGATAACTTCATTTTCCTCTAAACTTTAGTTTACGTTTTATCGGCTTTAGAGCATCTGATGGCGAGCACTCTTCCGAGTAAATGGATAGGGTCTTGTTGTATGTGCCATGCCGACATTCACCTAATTAAACTGATAATTTGTTTCTCTCTGACTGTCTAGAGCTTTGTTACAAATTGGAGTAACGTTGTTTGCTATATTCAGCAAAATTTCAGTGACTTCTCTGTACCGTTAACGGGGCTGACAACAGAAAACTCTATTTTCCGTTCAGAGTTATCTGTTGAAAGAGTGAAACACTCTTCGAAACCGTGTTGCCAGGCTTATGAGTTAGTGATGCATGTAAATGAACATGTGAATGTTTGAAACTTTCAGCACGGACACAACCGATTGTAGCAGATAATGATTGCGAAGACAGAATATGTGGTATATTCTGAACTGTAGAAACTTCCTTCAGGAGGGTATAATACGTAAGTACAACCATCTTGGCTGAGGTTTTTCCAGGGATGTCAGTCACACCAGGCAAATGACCGGATGACACCTTCAACATAGGCCCTGGCCCAGACCTTCCCGAATCATTTCCTCTCCCCTATCCGGTGCCTAAAGGTCATAAATAAAATTTAAAAAATGAAATAAGTAGACCGCGAATTTTTAGGTTTCATAAATTAAGTTTTAGGCACTTAAAATAGACACTTTAAAGTCTCAAATTAGGCATTAAAAAGAAAAATAGGTTCTTAAAATAAAATACTAGAATTATATGTTTTAACGCTGTTACACATTTTTAAAAAAATGAAAATCTGTATAACATTAAAATGCACAGAAATGCACACACTCCAACAAAGTGATTATTAAATTTATAGAGATATAAATGTCTAAACTGTAATTGTCTACTACTTCACCACAAGCCGGACTTACACTTTTTTAAAGGTATAGGAAACCAATCAGAATGGTACATTCTCACTGTTACCTGGACTGTCTGCTATTAAATGTTAGGTTATGTTTTTGTTCTTACTTTGTATTGAGACTTGTGACCTTTTAACAAACATAAATTACTCACTGGAAGCCCACAGCACATATCGAGCGGCCGTAGGTCAGTTGGTCAAGCTTTGACTTAATATACAGAAGTTCCTGTAAACGATCCCAGTGGTCGGCCATCCTGACAGGGTTTTTCCTCAATTACACCAGACAAATGCCGATGTTCAACCTACAACTGGCCGTGACCGACTACCTTCCAACATCCTCTCCCTCATTTTATACCGACCTGAATCTGAGATGCCTATAAAGGCCATAAATAAAAATTAAAATAAAAAAAAATTACAACACAAAAGGTATAAATATACGTGAATACAGCACTTGTTAAACATTTTTTTTCTTAGAATTTCGCTACTTACCGTGGAAATGGTCCAAAATTAAGTTTTGTGTAAAATAGGCATTTTTAGGCATTGTAAAATTTGTGGATTTGAACATCTCATGAAGCGTATATATACAACTTCATTTTCAACAAGCTACGGTATTAAAAACAAAAATAGTTTTTGTGCCTAAATATCCGCGGTTTAGAGACATGTGATTGATAAGATAATTAATGTACTAAATATGTCAAAGAGCTACTGTACATAATTTAACTACTTGAACTTACACAAAAAAGAAATTGAAACACATGAGCCCCAGTTTAGTATGAAGGCTGGCAATTCATAGACCATTTAAAATTGAAGTGTGGCATCTGGATTATACTAAAATGGATCACCAACAAATCTCCCTATAGCATAAAGTTGGAAACATATCCAAAAGAAATAGTGCCAAACAGTTTAGAATTAAATTCGTGAATAGGAAATCCAGTATTCTATTTGTCTAGCTTACTTTTGAGAAGTGAGCTACATGAAGGGCGTATACACTTTTATTATGAAGTTTACTGCAAGGAATACACTGAGTATTCGTTTATATTTCTTCCAACTTTTATTTATGTTCGTCATAAATTGTTCTTGCTAGAACTGCTGGAATACTGTGCTCCATGTTACATATCGCGAGATGTTATATAGGAAGGAACTACTTCCTAGATTGCAAAAGGGACATAGTTTATTCTGCTAGTTTCCTTAATACATGCCTAGATCTTAATCGAACAGCTATACTAGTACACAGTTTACAAAGATGAAGAATCGTATATAGCTTACTGTCTAGTTCTGAGTTCTGTAGCCGCGAGGGAGGAGTCGTAGCGTGATCATGGGTGGGAAGACACATTTAATAGCCAATGCGAGGTAGGTAGTGAAAGCACGAGCTCTCGCTGATTGCTTGTGCACTTCCCACTTCACCTCGCACTCTAGCCAAGACCCCTCTCACAGGTCTGCAGAACTCGGAACTACACAGTATTTGACATACCCAAACAATAGCTGTAATTTTTCTTTGTCTTTTCCTGGAAAGGCATGTTAACCGGAATGACAATGTAAATTTGATCTTGTTTAGAAGAGGAGTCGTTAAACAACAAATAATTAATCCAGTAAAAATAGGAGAGTCCGCCTACTCCTTCATCTAGGAATTAAATTAAATTTGGTATGTGTTTTCTATGAATAAATAGAACACCAGTATTAATTTTCCCTCCTCATTATTTGCTGTACTTGAAGGTACTGAAAGGAAATCAATTGGTACTTAAGAATTAATCAATGAAAGCTATAACATTCCCTTGTCTCTGTCCTTGCGAATCACTCTGAATGTTACAGATCACATTTTGACACTCTACCTGTAATTATACTTTTATTGATTGATATCCGGATGACCTATTATCTGTCATTAGTTTCCAGGATGATGATGGATATTGATATCAGTAAGTTCCCATAAAGGTTCACTTTGAATAACTTAGTTATCTTCTCGAATTATTTCGATTCAACGTATCCGGATAACACATGGAGAAAATAACAGAAAACTATCTGAGTGATCCCTATAGAAAGTTTGGTTGAAGATAAAGCACACTCTCTTATATAAATGATCCTTTTCTCTTGGCGGTAAAGTTTCTATTGCCCAAAAGCACACCTTATTAGAAATAAGTACTTTACTGAAAGCGATCGTTTCCTTAACAAACTGTTCCATAATCACACAACAAAACGTATTTTCTGTTATTTTCTTTCGTTCAGATATACATTATGTTTAGCTAACAAGTATTCGTATTGTTTGGACGACAATTGTGCGGAATTTCGGATTACGGATGTCAGAATGATTCGAACAAATAATATCACAAACAACCCGAACGAATAATAAGTAGATAATTAGGGCATTGCTGATTTGACATTGAATGATGACCCAAAGCAATATCGAAGTGCTGGGTACCAAGAATATGGAGATAAATGAGGTCTAGAAAATAATACCTTTTACTTCTTTGTTTGCATAACACTATGTTCTTTCGTTCTTTATACATACTTTTTGCGATTGCACCAAAAACTTCCAAGAATATGCTTTCTAAAGTGTAGTGAAAGAAGGACGTATAAGCCAGTTATGAATATGTTTACATAATCAACAATATATATTTGAATTTTAGGACTCAGACTCAGGTCGGGATAAGGTGAGGAAGAGGATGTTGGAAGGTAGTCGCCCAGAGACTAATTTGCAGGTACCATCCCGGCATTTTCCTGGCATGACTGAGGAAAAACCCTGGAAAACCTTCAGACAGGATAAACAGCCACTGGGATCTTCCCCAGGACCTTCCCATTGCTAAGCCAACACTCTACCACTGAGCTACAGCCGCTAGGTATATGTATTTATCTATCTATAGATATAGATGATGATGATTGCTCTGCCCGAAGATTCCTGGGCAAGATGAACCTATGATGATATGCCATTATCTTCCATGAGATAAAGATGGCGTTCTAATGACGGGACCTAAAGCTTAACGTGGGCTTCAAAGACTCACCAGGAATCAAATTCCGGACTTCTTGATTGCAAGGCAACGAGAATTACCATTCTCCCACAGGAAGCAGTATATATTTGCAAAACTAAGACGTAGATTAAGAGATCACTTTTGAAGTTATAAAGAAGATAAACTGTTTAATTTTGCGCTATTACACATGCCATTACACCAGCTGAAAAATTTTATAAAGGATTTCTCACAAACTACAAATTCTTTTATCCGTTTTTCTGTTAACTAATTTCTCAAGCAAAGTTCTCTGAAGCAAAGGATGTACATAAGATCTATTCAAACTTTTTTTATTTTTCAATATCTCTTTGGTTCTGAGCCGTTCATTTTTGTGTGAGAATGAAATAGGATCCTTACTGTTTTTCTTTCCGATATTAGAATTCCGGAGTCAACCATTATGTGTGATGTTTCTTCTCGTTTGCCGCCGAAGACCATAATAGTTTTTCAGGTAAAATGATCCACCTTTTACGGGTCCATGTTCCGTGAACAGAGCACGAAAACTGGAGATGTCACGGCCTGATACATGAAAAAGTTTCTGTGAATACGATAAAATTTCAACTGTAAAAAGTAAAAAGTTTATAAGCCAGATTGTGTAACAGTAAATTATGAACAAACTCATACTCGCACTTTGATAAATATTGTAAATTCGATTTAGATATATAATAGCCTCGGTAATAAATGCAAACGAAAGTTTTGTAATGAACAGTCAACGCCAAAAGTTTGTATCCAGTCGTAAAATTTCTTCTCAGAATAACTTGAGAATGGATAGACCATGTTTAGTATAGTTTTCTGTAATTTACTGGAAATCGAATTGTCTTTAAGTTACAGAAAGCCGTACTCAAATCGGTCTATCCAATCCAAAGTTGTTCGGAGAATAAATTTTACGACTGGGTATAAATTTGTGCCGCTGACTGTACATCGCAATATTTCTGTTAGAGGGCAGATTCCAGACGTAACAGCGAAAATTTTCTAATGCCTATATGACCAATTTTTTACAACACCGTAAATTGAAAATAATCAAAAATATAAATAATATAGACAGACTGCAATATAAATCTTGTGAAACAGAACAAAGAACTTTTAAAGAAACAATATATGAACATTTTGTTATGAAACTGACATACAGGAGGTCTAGAGTTTATTTCCTGTAAGTTTCATACCCCAAACAGATCCCCAGAATCATATAAAGCTCGACACGTTACATGGCTCTACATTAAAATACTTCATTTAGCAACTTCTACCTTGTCCTTTTTCATGATTTATTTTTCTCTTAGTACCCTCGTCTACCTTCCATCGCTCAAAATCCTTTTTGTGGTTGACGTTTCCGTTCAGAAAAACACTATACTTCATGTGAGATAATTGCTCAAACTAGTCAGTGTCACGGATCATCATTACGAAGGACGTAGATTCGGGTCTGTTTATCAGCCATTTTGATTGAAATTCTCCAAAATTTCTTTGTTTCATCAGTTGTATATCTGAATTGTTGTTAGACTGATATCCTGATCACTACCTTCTTCCACAGCACATTTTCTAAAGCCCAGAAATATAGATTTTCAATTGTTAAAAATATTTTTTCTCTTTTCTCCTATTTTTAGTAATTTCCCGAACTTTCGCTTCAATAAACTTTTCTTCAAAGGACGATAGGATAGTCATGATTTTGATTTACTCGTCTTTTGTATTTACATTCTCCCTATCTATTTCTGCAACTCGTGGGAATTCGACTTGAGTTGCTGTAATTCGGTTAATATTTATCACCTAAAATGCTTTTGGAATTTAATTTCTTAAGTTTTAGAAGATGCCAAGAAAATTAACCGACCGTATTTTGTTTTGTGAACGCGTATCGAAATGACAATATTTCTTGTAAAAATGTACTTAAATCGTGTGCAATTTTAGTGCAACCGCTACAAAGAACTGGAATAATTATCGTGGTTAACGAAAATTTCCTACAGAGCCACAAGAAATACTATCTCACTGATATCCTTTAGTTTCACAGATCTTGTTGCATAATCAGTAACGGTTGAGGGTCATATCAGAGAAGTTAATTATAGTCTATTTTTTAAAACACATATTGAGGCAAGTATGCTAGAATCCCACCGAGATATACTGTTAGTAAAGTAGCAGGGACTCTTCTTTGCTGTCATTACGTGTTCAGTAAATGAACCGAATGAAGCAAAAAGTTTAAAAGCTTTCCGATTCATTTCTGCGGTTTAAAAATAACAGATCATCGACTTTTCATCAGAAACAAAAATCGGAAACTTGAAATTCGATCAAGAAATAAAGTTAGAGATTATTAGTGGGGATAACTATAATTATTGATCTCATAAAATACAACGATTTATTTTAAACTGATTTGGTTAGTGTCTTGAGATTAATTGCTGATCTTTCGTTTCTCAAGCATAGCAAAATTAGAATGCAGTTTTATACTTAATGCATTCTATTGGAATTGCATCACTTCGTGAATTCGACGAATGTCCATCGTGAATTAAAGAGTTGACATCTGAATTAGCGATTTACAACTCATATACGTACGTTAATACTATTTAATAACAAAGTGTACGGAAAAGGAAGGTGCGATTGTTAAAGATATAGAAGTGGTCACTGTATGATCTAACTATCCGATAAAAAGTAATGCAGCATCAAAGCAATGAAAACCGTGGAGTAATTATTACCAGTGTTACGAATGTGTAATTCAGGAATGATCAAGACTCCGGGGATCTTGTACTCATAGTTTCTTGCCTTATGGTGTGTAGATGAGGACTGGGAAGCCTATACCTCACGGGCCACTTGTGGCCGGCTGTGATCTTATCGATAGCTAGCCAGCCAGGAACTCAAAAAGAAATCAATAAATTCACAAAATTATTTCAATGTAGCAGGTATTACACCTATATAAACGAAAGTATCAAATAGACTTTGTAAGATAAAATAAAATAATCTTAAAATAAACATTGATTACTGCAGAAAGTGAAATCCCATGTCATCACAAAAAAAAGTTATCAAAGAAACTTAAAAGTAGTATTAGGAAGCGTTTTAATTGAATAGTTAGATACAGGAGCAATTGCACATGAACATTCAAAATCAGAAATATATTCACGTTTAAAATATGCGATACCCCAATTCATCGTATGATAAGAAAGGGTAATTTGGATAAGGGCGTATCTAGCAATTTGCGGAAAATCAGATAAATATATTTTCTGCAAGTATGAACCTGTCAGTAACCGTTCAGATGTTGGGGTGTGCTTATCGTAACTCTGAGACTGGTTTATTTTACTGTTATCTACTAACGTCTCCATAAGAATAAACGTATTCAATAACGACCTTTTCCGCTCCCCTTAAAAATGACGAAAAGCCCTATATGTCCTTATCCAAATTTCCTCTTCGAATTATAATTAATAAACAAACCTCATTAAATTATGATCTAATCATTTGTAGGGTCACTAAATCTTCTTCCTTACAATATTGAGAGTTGCATCGAGTCCGAAAGGATGTCGACTACACAAAAATAATCATGATTTTAACGAATTCTTTAGAGTTGCGTTGATTATTTCTACACTAAACAGCTTTCGACTACATTTCTGTATAAAGTAGATATCGTAAATCTTAACAATAGTGTACCGTTGACTCCACGTGTTGATCTATAGTTCCTATAATTCTTCTTACAGGTAGAATGTGAGTAACGCAATGAATATGCTTAATATTCTTTGCGATTAATAGGTGCCTGACTACTGTTCCTGTTAGTATCGATGTTCATATCCATCAAAGTATCTAATACATATTTGACAGCCTTCACTGACTATCTGGCAAATATAGTTTAAGCTTGTCTCTAACGTGAGGGAAGATGTCTCTCAGTCAGCAGAACTTGCGAGGGAATGGGTGCCAAAGGTAACAATGGCTAAAGCCTTCTAGCTACCATTCCGAAATTTGATTGGTGAGACGGAAGAAGTGTACAGAAGTGTAAAGATGAGATTTAACGTATGTCGCAGATTGCAGTCATGAAATCTTTCAGCTCAAATCGTTACCAAATTAGGCCTATGTTTCATTGTACAAAACCAAACGATATTAAATCACTATGACTATCTATGCGTTTTGTTGTACTTTAGTCGTATACGTAAAGTTTAGTTTGAAGAGCTGGTGAGTAACTGAAACGTAATTTATCCATTTGCAATGGTTGCTTGTAATTAAGTAAACAAACACCGAGTGAATGTGACTCATTTCATTGACTTTGGATCCAGAAGATCCTGGGTTCAATTCCACTTTTACCCGGATTTTTCTTAGTCACAGAAGGCTAGTGTTGTGATCATACCTTCATATTAGGCCCGACTTTCCCGGTCCCTATAGTTTATGAATTCAATTAAGTAAATAAATAACGATTTGTCAACGTCCATTACGTAGTGGTCTGAGATAGGATGATTTTGTGCACAGTATCTCAGGTTCGAATTCTAGCTGGAGCATAATTGTCGTTGTAAGGTTGTATAAAATGGCTTCAGTGCCCTACCAGAAAACTTAAATAAATAAATAAAACTAGCTTCTTCTACTACAACTTAACGTACAAATTCCCAGCCTTTTGGAACAAACTTCATAATACAAGACAAAGAAAGGATGCTTCAATAGAAAACTTGTTCAAGGGAATACAAATATTGAATTTGTCGATGCATGCATACGCTATCGCTCGATATCCGCAATTACGAAAAGAGGAGACATGATCTGCCTTCGCTCACAAATGCCAAAAAAAAAGATAAAAAGAAAACCAAACAAAAGAGAAACATTGGGATAGAAAAATTTTAAGAAAACTTTCAAACATTCCCCGCAGATGTCTGTCTCATGCCGAGATTTTTCATCTTCGGAAATGTAAAATTATGTATGCGAAGAGACCAACGCTGTGTGTCCGTGCAGAGCACATCACGCGGAGCCGATGTGAGGTAGGAGGGCGAGTGGCATGGAAGGGAACGTGGAGGGAAGGAGGGAGGAAGAAAGGATACATGGCTGTTATGAGAAAAGACTGGAGTCTTGCTGGAACTTCGCCTGCATTTCTCGCTGGAAGAAGCTTTCTTATAGTTTATTTCCTTCCTCCACCTTCATTCCAGGTGGCGTCTATCTCCTTTAGCTATGGTGGTGCTCAATTATCATTTGCCTCTCCTCCGCTCTTCTGACCTCCTGTTTTCTGCACTAGGAGAGAAAGGAGGACATCAAGAGAAAGAAAGAGAGAGAGAGAGAGAGATTTCTTTAAATACGTTCCAGTCACTTGGTTTAGCAGCTGAAAAAGACCGTGTTCATTATTACAAACAGGATACCAGTTGTGCTTTGTCCTAGTTATGAACCTGTAGAAAAATATTAAAAATCGAGGCATTTTTTCAGTGCAGATCTAATGATAGTGAAAAGAACAGTATGAGACGCGTATAGAAATTACCATATAAAGTATATGAGCTCAGGCATTATGGAAACCCACTTTCTGTTTTCTTTTGTATTAAACTTTAGATTAATAGACTGTAAATTTAGAAGTAACAAAGATTTTTAATTTAGTTAAAGTTAGATTAATGTAAATAGTGTTTAGTTAAATTATGTTGGTCTATTTTAAACGTAAACGTTATCTGCACTGAACTATAGAAAAGGAAAAGACACTAAATCAAATATCGTACTTCTCGTTTCGGTTGATGGCGAATGGCATAAAATCAAAGTTGGAATATGTTTGCACTGGAATTTCGAACTTGAGTAGTGTGATGAAGCAACTATCCTAATAGATCTTCGATGCTTCCTGTATCTCGTAATTTTAAGTTTGACCAAATACTTTGGGGGCAAACCGCCTATATATTATGCAACCCAACATACACTAATAAATTACAATGTTTTTTTAAGGCTATTTCTGATAAAAGTATCGTAAAGTCAATAAAGATATTTTTTTTGGTAAAACGCCAACAGAAGAATAACAAGTTAGTAGAATACTTTATTTCCTGCATTTTATGTCGTGTTTATCCATATTTTGTAACACATTATATACTTTATAGGATGATAATGCACACTTTTTGTACAAATGATATCTGAAATCGTGTTAACCTTTATGCACAAGAAGTGTAAAAAAGAGTCAATGGTTTATCACGTTTTTCTTGTTGTGCACTTTTTTCATTTCTTTTTGTACATATTTTGCTCAGAGTATGTCCTGAGAAAATCAGGCTTATTTCCTATTGTATCAAACTTAATTAATTTCTAACGGCCTGAGCCAACGTTGCCTAAAGACCTTAAAATAGAAACAAAACTCAATTCAGTTCCTTTATTTAGCACTGACGTATTTCGTGTGTTCTCGGTAGCATAGTTGGTTAAGGCATTGACGACTCAGGTTCTATACCCGATGATACTAACTCCTCTGGCTACCAGGAAAACTTATTAATACTCTTATTTTGGAAAAGATATTGTTCGCATTTTTATACTTTTAAAATGCCCGGAAGTTAACGAAGCTTGCACATTTCAATAAGTATGGTTGTCAGTGGTCCAGGAATAGAACATCAGTATGGCAGCTCTGTCATTAATTTAAAAATTAAAAGCTATCTTTTTTTTTAAGTTTTCTGAGGCACAAACCGGTCCCTTTATCACTAAATTTTGACTTCCTTTAAATTCCCATTGTTATAAATGAACAATAGCTTCGATTTTAGCTATCATTATTCATATGTAATGAGGAAACAGAAAATGAAATTAATTATGGAAATTCTTTTTGAACGTCTTTTGTAATCTTAGAAGTATAGGTTCCATTACCATTAGGAAGGAAATGCAGCCATAAAGATAATAACGAAATGTAAAACAAATCGAACACTAAAAAAAATGTGGTTAGATAGAAGTAGATGGTTCTAATAATAATAATAACAGAAAACAAAATTATAGACAAAATATTGGTGAATCAGAAAATGTACACATTTCACTTAAAGAAACTTTTCTAGCAATATACTTTTCACCAAGCATGTAAATAAGTAGACTGGCCATAAAACATACGTCAATACATTTATTAGTGACCATGTTCAATTCTACGTTCTTCATTGTAAATTGATAATATTTGCATGCCTTGTTCTAATGGACACTTGACATTGAGTTACTTTTGTCGCTATTAATTCTGAACAACCGCAAGGATGAGTAACAGTTAACTCAGATACTCTGAATTCAAATTATCACGCAGCATGCCTAGAAATGAAGATAAAGGTTTTTGACTTATTTACGTATTTGTACAGACAAATAAATGTCTCTGATATTTGTTCTGAGTTGGTCGTTATTCTTCACTAAATTTAATCATTTAGGCTACATCTTTAAAATAAAATTTCAATCAAGGAAATAATCAAATGCCCAGACATAGTGTTGTAAATAGAAAAACAACGTTCGTTTTTTTTTCTAAAACTTACGGTATATTAGAAAAAAACATAAGCCTGCGGGTTTTTTTCAATTCACTAATTTGTAATACTGCTAACGTCTCTTTAAACAAGAATTACTTTTATATAGGTAATTAAGAAGAAATACAACAGAAATTAATCCCTGGATATTGTAAGATTACAAATACTTTTTGGTATATATAAGGTACTCTGGGTTACCCAGTATCCAGTGCTGCTAACTTTTTAATTATTTATTTTTCAAATTTCTTCCATGCCGTATCTGTCCCAGAGTTAGCTTAAATATCATTCAACCAAATAGAAAAAAGTTTTTGCTGGCCCGACCTGAAGCACCCCTGTAATCAGTGTTACAAACCTATTTAAAATTCAACTGATAGAAATGTATTTATTAATATCAATCTACATGTATGCATTGATTTACACTAAATTTTGCATACATGTGCATTAGGTACTGGAACAGTTCATATCGGTGCTTCCGGTGCCGCAGCTGTCCGTGTTGCCAACCAATTAAAAATATATATATTTCAATTGCTTCCGTATCGTTAAACGTATCAACACCAAACCGAGACACGCATTGGAACATGTCATAGATGTACAGTATTGTCAATCAATTTTGAAAAGTACATATTTAAAATTACTTCCAGACAGTTCAACATATCCACACTAAAGTTTGAGTATATACATATTCGACCCAATCGAAACATATTGAGGTTGTCCCTGCACCCTATTTTAATTCAGCATTGCCACCCAATTTTAAAATTCAATTTTCTAAATGGCCCCCATACTGTTACGTGCCGATAGCTATTACTACACTTTCAAAAAAGCAAGGTCGGAGCAGCGAGACATGGCTACGTTATGAAATAATTTGAAATACTTCTCAGAGACCTATTGCAACAGAATCATTAGAAGAAAGATATGAATATATGTAGTTGTTTGTTTACAAGAGTATTCATTATAAATGTATACAGCTCTTTTTAAATATGCATATAAAATATTTTTTGTTACATCGTCTGTATCTGTGTATGTTTCACAGTATGCGGAGAGACTTGGAGCCCGGAGTATGAAGGAACAATGCTCCAGAGATTTTATAGTGAAACACAATGTACTAGTAAAAGCAAACATATGTCTCTATCCTTGAATAGAAGAGGTTATTTCCCGGAATTTTAAGCTAAATAATTGATTTTTGCAGGTGATAATTATGATACAAAATATATATCTTCCTTGAATTATACCGTAATTAGAAATTAACGTATTGTATACGGGATGGGAGCATATTTCGCTAAGAATTCGTAGTTTTTAGTTCACAGTAAAGATGTCTGTAATGTGTCTTGGAAGTTGTATTATGTCTACGAACTTAAATTCTTCCTATTATTAAAATATATCTTCAGTTCAGTAGATTTTTTAGTATTGTATTACAGACTACATCAAATAACTTCACTCCATGTGTCCTTAGTTAAGTCCTTATGTTTGTCAGGGTGAAGATATAAGAAACAGCAACGTGGCAGCGAATGCGTAAATATTCCCATCTCTTGCCTCACAAGGCTGCAGGAAAACAAAGCAATAGAAATTGGGATAAATGTCTGAGGGTTTTAACTCAAATCCTGCTGATTACATTGACTATCTGCAGCGTAAACCAATAAAAACTTGCTGTGTAAAAATTACATGTTGAAAAAAACATGAAAAGGAACTATATTTTTAATAAAACAAAATCTTCACAGAAAATAAAAGTTTTTTTTACAACACTACACGCTAATTTTCAGCAAGAAATATCAATGAAAGTTAGAAAAAAAGCACTTTTAAATATGACCAAAGTCCTGTATCATCGTTAAATCAGTAAAAGTGAATTTTTAAAATTATATATATTTGTTGCGGTACTCAGTACCTGTGCGCTGGAATGTAATAGGAAAACCAGAAGTTCAAGTTGACTAGCATTTGTTAATTATGGAATGTAGACATGTGACGTTTCTTTAGAAGAAAAAAAATCAAATTTATCTTTTGTAATAACAAGAAATATCTGTGGCACAAAATATGAAATGCAATACGTCAAAGCTGACCTCATTTTTTTTAAAGTCACTTATATCCCTTTACATCTAGCCCCTCAATCGGTATACTAAAATCATATGGCTTTGAACAGGAAAAGACAAAAGCTATGATTCTTCATATACATAATTTACCAGCTACTGTTCGAAATCGTACATTTAAGTGAGAGCTTAAAATAACTGGTCATGTTAATTAATCGAAAGTTAAATTTTAATGTCCATACTAAATTTGTCATAAAATGAAGAAGGTCCTTGTTCATAACTTTATGAAAATGAGAATATTAAGTCTAGGGCTAAGCAGACTGTATTACATGTCTTCTACAGCGTATTTTCGAGAGTATATTATAAACTTGTGGTGACGCTTGAGGTGGAGGAAGATCTGACGAGATCATTTTGTAATACAAAGCTCTGTCCGGACACATACCTTTAGCACTCTACTAAAAGGTGAATGTGCCGGGGTGCAAAGTACGCAATACGTTTGCATTGTGAATATTGTATGGAAGGCTGATTGTATAAAGAAATGCTACAACACTTCGTGCTGGACCATTATATATTTATTTATTTACATTACAAGAATATGTTTTCCAAATAGTGATTAACTACTTAATTCCTTTTCCTTACAAGGATATATTTTACAAGTCGTGCTGGACCATTTTATTTACTTTACAAGAAAGTGTTTCATAAGATATGCTGGAACATTTTATTTATTTATTAACCTTAGGAGGATTTCCTTTATAAACAAATAAATAAAACTTCATAAGAAGATGATGTTACCTTGTTTGCTATACAATCTAAAACAACTAGAAATCTTGCAAAGCTTTGGTCTTACAAGTTAGATTAAGTGAAGAACCCTCTCAAATTCACAAACATTAACTTCATTCTACATTCAAAATTCCAAAAAAGGGATAAAAAATTAAGTACATGTTGATAATGAAGATCTTTCGAAGTATTTATACAATATCCTTTTCACTCAATTATGGAGTGGAATTTCAATTATAAGAGAATCATTCCTCTACAAGACCAACACAATTATTCGACTATTCCCAAAATTATTAAATGGTGGTACAATAAAAAAAAATTCTTATAAGTAGTTTATGTATTAGTTGAAAACTTCGGATTTATTTTCAACTCATATGAAATTACGTTCAAGCGGGCACAGGTTTCCTTTGTTACGAATTCTAGACGTAATTTCTACCCCTAAAAATCTATATTTCTACCTCCTTTTATCAGCTATGATCTTCTGTAGCTGTTATATTCCTTATTAATGTTTTGCAAACGATATTGTTTTCTTTATAATGTACATTCCTTTCTTGTTGTGTGCAAGATTAGGTGTCTTTTCATTGTCATTCTCAAACGATTGACATTATACAAAGGGAAATTAAGCCATAATATTTTCCTTTGTGTTATAACTAAATAACCAACTCAATTGCTTACGGAACTCTCAAATTTATCGCCACAATAACAAACGTTAGCTATTATATATCCTGAGCTACATGAAGCCAAATTTCATCACAAACACCTACCTCTCAAAGATCCTTTCTAATATTGTCCTTTCAACAAAGTCTCGGTCTTTCTAACGGTCTCTTTCCATCCGGCTTCTCCTTAATCACAATGGAATATCGTCTTCGTTTTTCTCTGGTCAGACCTCTCCATCTTAGCCATCGTGATTTTATTATTCTTACAATATTGGGTGAATCGTTCAGTCTGTGAACTATTTCATTGTGTAGTTTCTTCCATTATCCAGTCATCTCGTTCCGTATCTCTTTCTCAAGACCTTATTATCAAACACACCCAATTTATGCTCATTTGCCGGGGTCGTGCTCCAACTTTCGTAGCCATAAAGCATTACTGGCACAATTTCCGTTCTGTATACTTTCAATTTTAAGTTTCTTGACATTAATCGCGAGGTTAGGAAATTCTGGACTGAGTAGAAACATGCGTTGACCCATGTTGTATGAAAATGAATTATGTATAAGGCCTTCAACGTAACCTCTGATAGATGAATAATAAATAAATAATCAATCAAAATCGGATTTACCAAACAACTGATTTTGCACACAGGTGCACCCGACGAACATTCTCGATACAAAACGCGCAACTGCCTTTTGTACCTAAAATAGGAATACTTTAAATAAAATTATTAAGGAATATATTATGTTCCGAGATGTGACATGTACTCGTAATATCGGTTAGTGACAATCTGTTGATAAAGTACAAGTATGAAATGTAAAGTTTGTCCTGTTTCTCTACACTAGAAATACATTAATTTCATTTTTCTGTTTCTTCAGATTGCAATTATAATATTTTAAATTAACAAAATAAGTTAAACTATATAATTAAAACTTTATGTCGTAATATACTACCTGGTTTGTAAAAAACACTTTCTAGAGAGTTTCTTGTAAAAAAAAAAAGAAAGTATATTATATTCGTGTGTCATTGGAGTTAACTTAGTTTAATGCTTATCCACTCCTCCTAGCTCATATTTTAGAGAAGTTAAACTAAGATATTTATTTATTTTATGTCTTGGATTAAATTAGAAAGGTTAGGATCATTACGCCCTCTTTTACACCTAATTAGTACACTAACTTATACCAATAGCTGATTATGATTTATTACATTGTATCCTTAGAGCAAATGAATACTCGAGATAAAAATTATTCTACTACTCTCACACACCTACACACATATACATACGTACATGAACGCAATCGTACTGCATTAACATAATATATTTAACAAAACAAATTCCACAGTTCCATGAACAATTTTTGGTATCTGATTTAAATTTAGATTTTGATCTTAAATTTAGCATACTAGTGGGTAGTTTGATCCATAGATGAATACTGGTGGATATGAATAATTTACTATAAATCCCTGTACGATGTTTGAGAAGAAAATGCGCTATCTGCGATTCAAAATCGCCCCCCCCCCCCCCCCCCCCCACCCTAAAATTTCAAAAATGCACAGCCTAAATGGCTGGAGCTAGGAAAACGAAATTTGGTATGATGGTACATCATCAATAATGGGTTACAAAAATATTACCAAATGTCTTCAAAGACGTCATCTTGGATTTAAAATGACGGACCCCAAAATCCATTTTCCACACTATTTGAACTAGAGATACGAAATTTGGCATTAAAGGTGTATTATCAAGAGTAGTTTAGGAAAATATTACATTATGAAAAAGTATCCATATTGGATTCAAAATGGCATTTTCCACAAAAAGCGTTTTCCACACAGTTCGAGCTAGAGAAATGAACTTTGGTATGAAGGTGTACCGTCACGAGTACGTCACGACAATATAAGAAAACGTATTTAATCCAAAATTTCTGCCCAAACCCCCATTTTCCAAACCATTGAAGCTAGAGAACCAAAATTTTGTATGATGTACAATCACGAGTAGATTGCAATAAATGGAGCTAACCTCCGCTTTTGGGGCAGATCTGAACTAGGGGCGCAGTCCCCCGGAGAGTCTGATTACGATAAAGGGGGCGCAGCCGCCAAACTCTCCAAGTTGGGGACGCAGCCCGCAATGGGGGATGGGGTGAGGGAAGCAAGTACGTACAAAAAGCTGTGAAATCCGAGCAAAAGCGCCAAAGGTGCAAAAAGTTCAGCCAAGTTCGTCAGCCCTAAAACGTAGTGAAATGGAGGATGGTTGAGCCAAGTTCCTTAGCGACAGCATGTAAAAGAAACACTGGAAGTTGGTGCGAGGTGGTAAGGTTCATGATGTTCGGGCCTTAGGGTTGGTGGTGGATTTTAGGGCCGCCACCAGTCTTATGGCTTGAAGTTCATGAACCTTGCCATCTCGCGCCAACTTCCAGTGTTCCTCTTACATGCTATCGCCAAGGAACTTGGCTCATCCATCCTCCATTTCATTGCTTTTCAGGGTTGACGAACTTCGCTGAACGTTTTGTACCTTTGGTGTTTTTGCTCGGATAACGTATTTAAATCCTCTAATGAAATACAAGAAGTTAAATAAAGATAGTTACCTGAGATGTGGTTGAAAAATGAATTTTAGAAATGCAGTTTGCTTGGTGTTTTCTACTACTACAGTGAAACGCCGTTTATTCGGTTTCCGTTAGGAATGAAGCAAAGTGAAGCAGATCAGAACAGCACTAAAATTATTATTTCTGTGTGTTCACTTTGCTTCACTCTGCTTACTCAGTGTGTGCGTCATGATTTAAATACCACGGTTCAAATATTTATTTAATACCACAATCGATTTACCACGGTTTAAAATCACAATTAGACAAAAATCTCTCATTAGCTTCAACTTGCTATGGAACTCGCAAGTTCATCGCCGCAATAACAAAGATTCGCCATTGGATTCTATCCTGAGCAAGATCAAGCTAGTTTTCATTACGAACATCTACCTCTAGAAGATTTCTTCTAATATTGTCCTCTAACGACCTCTCGATTTTTCGACTTTCCTTCTCGTTTCCCAACCACGAAGTAACAAAACCTTCGTTTTATCCTATCCGAGATGTATGACCTGCTTATCTTAGATATCGTAATTACATTATTTTTTCAATATGGTGCGAATCATACTGTCTGTGAAGTTCTTCATTATGCTGTCTCCTCTATTCTCAAGTCATATCTTCCCGTTTGAGCCCGTATATCTTTCTCAAAACTTTATTTTTAAAAACTCGAAATTCATATTCATTTACCAGATTCTTACTTCACCTTTTGCAACCATAAAGTATTACCGGTAGAGTAACCATTCTGTATATTCTTAATTTCAATTTTCTTGATATCAATTCCAAGGTTATAAGCCTTCTGGACAGCTGGTACCAAGCGACTCCTTAGTTCTTCCTTGACCTCGTTTTTTTCACTTGTTATATCTCGCAAGTATTTAAACTTGTTAATTTTCTCTATGACTTCATTTTTAAGTGTTCTACTGTATTTATGTTTGCTTCTCCCTCTTTGATTCGACTTTTCAAATATTTTGTTTCTCTACGTTTACCGTACTGTATCTTCTTGCAAGCTTCTACGAGTACCTAGAATAGTTGTAAAGTATCCATATCTCCCCTATTAAGACCACATCATTTCCGTACATAAACAGCTTAAGCTGTTAACATTAACCCTTTTTTGTCCTATCTAACTTTAGAATCGTATATTCTAATGTAAAGAGTAGAAGAGACAAGACGTTTGTATACGTTGCGAATTCCAATATATTAACTGTTAACTGTCCCATTATATTCTCATTTCTTCTCTTTATCTCAAGACAAAAGTCTGGCCCAACGTAGTTCTATTTATACTAAATCAACATTGGTGATCTCCAATTATTTAATTCATGCTTAGGTGTGTTAGGATGCTGTTACTCAAAACTTTGTAACATATTGGGAGTAAATAGATACTGTGGTAATCATTACAGTCAGATTTATCGCCTTTTTAATACTGACGTTTCATATTTCTCTTAAAGTTTTCACCTTTCTCCCTATAGGCCGCTACAGTAAAATGCCATGGGTCCGCAGGACCCCCTGACTGGTCTTCTAGCTCTAATTAGCTACTTTCGTCCTTCGAGTTAATTTGTATAATTGATTAGAGAAAATAATTATTTGATTTATGTTAAAAATGAACCGGATTAAGTACCAGGGCCCAGGCAGCGCTCCAAGCAAGAACCCAGAAAATCCACTTTTCCCCTTTATTTATTAGAGTAAGCCTAAAGGCATTATCCAGAAGAACAGATCGTTAATAAGTAAAATTGCCAGAATTCAAGACAGGTGAAACTGTAAAAGGATGAAGGATGTTTAGGTAGATGAAGGTGTTGAGAGTAAAAATTTATTGGTGTTGTCATCCATAATACTATTTTTTAATAATTTTTGTAGAAGCTCTGTTTCACATCCATGACGAAGATTTGAATATGTTGTTTTGATCTTTTCACTATTATGTTCCTGTTTTAAATTAAATATGAAAGTAGTTCTTTATAAGTTATTATATGCTTCATAATTCTGTCTTCAATGTGATCTGGTAGGTTTTCCTGTATGAAATTTTTGTGTCTTGCATTTTCAATATATCTTTTCTTACGTTCTTTCAAATATAGGCTATCAATTATCAAATTATGTAGTTCGTTTGCTAGTGCCAAACTGTCCGCTTTAATTAATTCGGCTGGGGTGTTGTCCCGGTGGTTTAAACATTTCCAATGGGTAACAATGGTTTTGCGGTATAAATTTTAAATTCCACGGTTTGTTCTGCGGTGTGCATATTATGAAGTTAGATAAAATTTTTCCACACATCAAGAATTTTAATTCGATTCGTTAGATGTTCTCCACGCTTATTTAAAATTATCCGTAGCCTCAGCCTCTATCTTCTTCTAAACGAGTTCACCCCCTTTTTTTATATATCTCTTATGTTATTAGCCATACCGTTTTCTTCTATCTTCTGAATTTTCTGTGCTAGATATTTTTTTTTTATTATTTTTGTTTCTAAACCCTCGCGTTACGAAACAATTAATAGGAAATATTGGACTGAAATGTTATTTTTCCACCACCATAGCAGCTTACATTTGCTTCGGTTTTATTAGTTAGTAGTCACTGACTTGCTTGTTTTCGTTCTTCGTTTGACAAAGACATTCTTTGTCAAACAGAGGTTTGTTTTTCTGCCGTTTGTTTTCACCTACACGGTCTTATTCACAGGGTCACAAATGCCTACCACACCTTATTAATTCTTCACATAAATCTCATTTTTAGTCAAATTTATTTTTACTCGAGTGTGATAAGATTTTGACCTATTTGAGTTTTTGAGACGCTAATCTGTTTTTACGCTCAGATTATCTACTCGTCTTACTTCAGATTTAAGTTGTGTTGATCCTTTGCGTTCCCTGTTCGCAAAGCACAGCCTTCCCCTCACTCTTGTAATAACTAACTGATGGTCGGTGCCACCTTCTGCTTCTCTGTAAACTATAACATCCTTCGTCTATCTGTTAGTATGCCTTCGTCTACCTGCTAATACGTGATCGGTCTGGTTATGTGTTTTGCCATCCGAAGATATCTATGTGTATTTGTAGAGATTTTTGTGTTCAAACCATGCTCTGTACTATTAGGTTTTTCAAAATCACGAAAGTTATCTCTAAAACCATTATTGTTGCTGACTTCGTGAAGAATTGATTTTTCTTATTGTAGGTCGAAAACTGTGTTTTGTACTTCGTCTTGAAATGCTCCTACATCATTTTCGTGTTTTACTTCGGGAATCGATCAAACAACATCTCTGGTTGATCGTAAAATGTATATTTTTCCTTATCTTCAGCGTTTCAGGTCGAAGTATGGACATGTATTAAAACCGTGTTTTACCATTTAGTACGTATCGTAACGCAAGAAAGTGTAGTGGTGACGGGACCTGTTTGTCAAAGGAAACATAAACTACACTCTAGTTTTCAAAATTGAATTTGCGGTCTTTATAAAACTATCACTCAGGCGGGGACCGTGGTAGGGAGGCGATGTGGAAAGGAAGTCGGCCAGGACCTAGTTCCGAAGGTACCATCTGAGCGTTAGCCTGAAAGAAACATTCATATTCTGAAGTGTTTTATTTCATCTACAGCATAGTTAGGATATAACGATCTGATCGGTTTGGTGTCTTGAGATTCTAGTATAAACGAGCTCGGTTTCATTTGTCACATTTCCATTGTTTAACAGCTTACTCGAATCAATTTGAGATAAAATATTTAATTGTGCAAGGAATTACGTTTCAAAACAATACTAGGGTCACTGATATACAAAAAGCTTAGCTTCCTTCTGCTTTGCTGTTGAGGATTTAATAAATATTTTGATTCTGGGTCAGTAAGGCAGAGGATAAATGTATCGTTGCTCATGTGCTTGGTTCTATTTTAAAGAGAACGGTAAAACGAAATACGAAAATTTAGAATTTTAAATTTAGAATATGTTCAAGATGAGCAAGGGAGGAATTAAACCAATATGCTATTTCGTCCTTTTATGCGTCGTCATGGACAAAACAGGCAGTAAGTATGGAACAAAACTCTAAATCCTAACAAGGGAAGTATCCATAAGGGTACAAACGAATTTGCTGAAACTGCACATTAAATTAATTGGTTCCTAGGACTGAAGCTTTCAAAATAAGCTTTAACTGCTGGACGGTAAATCCCTACCACTGAATTAAGGTCAAACTTGGCAGCAAGGGTAATTCAAAAACCAAAACTAAGACAATAATGAAAACCATAATCATATCAACATGCACGGCAGTGCATGAGCCAAGTTCTTCACGTCAGAAAACGTCAGCACTGCCACAAGCATGTTATACAGGAACAAGAGTTTATGGCAAAATCGACGATTTGGGGGCCCCGTAAGAAAAAAGATGTTAAAGATAGGAATATGAGCTTTTGCCGTTAAGGAGATATGGTAAATATGTGCAGATGTACAAAATTTCATATTCGTATCTCAAACTATGTTCTAGTTGTGGACCCCTGAAATTGCACATTTTAGGCTAACTGACTCACTCACTCACT
>JAGDQP010000895.1:111409-138888 GCA_022664845.1 Lepisma saccharinum | reverse complement strand
TCACGAAAATATAAGAAAACGTTAAAAATGTGTTCATCTTTTATCCAAAATGCCCGCCTAAGCCCCACTTTATAACGACTAAAGCTAGAGAATCGAAATTTATTATGAAGGTGTACCATCACGAGTAGGTTAGAATAAATTCGGCTCGTCTCCCCTACTAGGTTACAGTTCCCAGCTGGAGCCTGATTGCAATAAAGGGGTGCGCCCCAGCGAGGCCATCTTGGAATTCTGGGGGCAGCGCCCCAATGAGGCGAAGCGAGTATATACATTACACAAGTGTAAAAAGCTGCGAAATACGAGCAAAAGCACCAGGGGTGCAAACTGTCCAGTCAACTCCTTCAACCTTAAAAAGTGGTGAAATGGAATATGGATGAGCCTAGTTCCTCGCGCCAACTTCCAATACTCCTGCGTGTCCCACCAAGGTTTACTCGTCACAAACGTTAGCATTGCCAGGAGCATGTTATACAGGCAGAATGTGGAAGTTTCCCCATTCGGACGCGGCGCTCTGGAGTATGAGGGAATATCTTCATCATGTGGGGCAGTGCACTGCAGATTCTGGTTGTGATAAAAAGACGCAGTTCCTCCAAACTTCTCAAGTTCGATGCGCGGCCTGCCGTGGGATTCTTGGCGCAGCGACGCGAGCGAATCGAGGGGAGTATCAACACGTACGGCAGTGCATGCAGCCGAGTTCCGCGTGTCACAAAACGTCAGCATGTTATACAGGAACAAGAGTTTATTGCGAAATCAGCGATTTTGAGGTTCTGTAAGAAAAAAGATGTTAAAAATTGAAATATGAAATTTCGAAGTATGACGGAATATCATCGCTGGTAGATTACAAAATATCTGCAAAGACATCATTTTGAATCCAAAATGGCTGACTTCATAATCCATTTTCCAGAACGTTTGAACTAGAGATACGAAATTTGGCATAAAGGTGTATTAACAAGAGTAGTTTAGGAATAATTTACATTTTTGAAAAAGTTGTTAACTTGGATCAAAATGGCCGCACAAAAACTTTTTCCACACCATTCGAGCTATAGAAACGAAATTTGGTATGAAGGTGTACCATCACAAGTAGGCAACGGCAATGTAAGAAAACTTTTTAAAAATCGCTTTCTTTAATTCAACATAGCCGCCCAAATACCGTTTTCCAAACCACTGAAGCTAGAGAAACGAAATTTGGTATGAAGGTGTACCACCACGAAAATGTTTCAATAAATGGATCAAACCACCGCTATGAGCGTGTAGCCTCCGAGGCGATATGGGAAAAGGTCTGCACAGCATGGGGCGCTGTCCCCAGGAAGTCTGATTACAATAAAGGGGGCGTAGCCCTAAAAATTTGAAGTGGGGGCGCACACGAAATTCTGGGGCAGCACACATAGCGAGGCGAACCCAGTACATATATACACATATAAAAAGCTGTGAAATCCGAGCAAAACATCAGATGATGTTCGAGCCTTAGGGTTGGTGGTGGTGGATTTTAGGGCCGCCAGCAGGAAACAAATTTGCTGTATCATCACAAGTAGGTTACAATAAATATGGCAAGGCTTCCCTATGTTTCAATAAATATTTCATTCCCACGGGTGGTGGGTATGGAAAAAAATCTGCAACATGGAAGCACAGTGTCCTGGAGAGTGGTTACGATAAAGGGGCGTAAGTACACAAAATCTCGAAGTTGGGGGCGCAGCCAGCTACGGGGGGTGAGGACCTAAACGAGGTCGAGAGAGCGAGTATATATATTATACATGTACAAAAAGCTGCGAAATCCGAACAAAAACACCAGAGGTGCAAAAAGTGGAGCCAAGTTCTTTAGCCCTAAAAAGGTGTGAAATGGGAGACGGATGAGCCAAGTTCCTTGGTGACAGCATGTAACAGGAACAAAGGAACTTCGCGCGAGGTGTCAAGGTTCATGATCCTCAAGCTATAAGGGTGGTGGGTATCCTAAAACCCACTACGTCCACCGCCACCAACCTTAAGGCTGTTGCCAGCTCGCGCCAAGTTCCTTTGTTCCTGTTACATGCTGTCACCAAGGAACTTGGCTCATCCGTCTCCCATTTCACACCTTTTTAGGGCTAAAGAACTTGGCTCCACTTTTCGCACCTCTGGTGTTTTTGTTCGGATCTAATTAACGTCAATGCTTTCATATAACATTTGCTTCACAATCCGAATTCCGAATCTTTTTAAGGCCTTTAGGCAACTATGGCTCAGGCCATATGGATGATGATGGGATGAATTGGTGGAATGAAGAAAGCGGAAGGAAACGGGAGCACCCCGAGAAAACCCACGCACACGGTATTTGTCCACTACAAAGCCCACATGGCATGAGCAGGGATCGATTCGACGACCCCGAACACCAGAGGTAAGCGCTCTACCAACTGAGCCACCGTGACCCCCTTGCTTCACAATCAAATCAGGAAATTGTATATTAGGCCTATATGAAAAACAAAAGAAAAAAATTCAACAATAACATGGATATAGTAGCTTTTGCAAACAACCTTCTCAATTGTCTTCGTATCACAAAAGGAATGAAGAAACATCTCCCACTTGGAACACCAGCATAGCCACACCCAGAAACTAATTGAGAACAAGTTTGGAGTAATATTAATACGGTAATATTAAATAAACTACAAAGGGCGGTTTGGTACACTCTAGTACATGATATTCTTTTTTTTTAACTAGAGTAAAGAAAAAACGCCTTGTTTTTCAGGTGACACAGAGACTTGTGAAGGTTGTGATCAGATGGAAACTCTAGAATACAAACTTCAGGAGTGTGTTAAAGTACGAGATATATGGATGGTTTTTGTGAGCTTGATAGCTAAAATCTATAGAACCTCAACTCAACTTTTGACAGTGGGCTCCTTGATGCGGACTTTAAATACTTTCCGTTAACTAAACAGAATGCTGTATTATGGCTTATTGGACTTTGACTTTGCTTATGACTTTGGTTATGACTTTGTTTTAACTTCTAAGTCTGAAAAACACGCTGAAATATACACGGCTGATCTGTTTTGTCAATATAGAATTTTAGAGAGTAATTATGGGAAGATGCGCTTTGCAAACTTTTTAAAAATCAAAGAAGAAATTTAAACGTGTCTGATCGCAACTTTTTAAGATTGTATGTGATATAAGTGTTGGATATGAATTAGACTAGGAGTTGGGGGGGATTTTGTTTTCTTTCTAGTATTAAGAAGGTATTATTATTATTAAGAAGGTATTACTAGTATTATTTTCTTCATTCTTAACATGTCTTTTTATAGTTTGTTTACCTTCTTTGTAGCTATGTTTATGAAAAGGAAATAAATGTAAGGATAAAAATTAGCCGAGTGGTTAAGGTATCAATCAGACTTCTAAATCACGTCACTGATCATCGGAGGCACGAATCCTATCGCAGCCACAACTTTTCACACAAGCAAAGTGTAACAGCGAAGACAATACAAGAAGCTAAACGGAATATGGATCAGCACTGCATGCAATATACCTTCGAGAAAATAACAGTAGCACTTCTGGTCGGATATTTTGCGCGTCGGTGGGTCGTGGAATATGTTGGCATTTCGTCGGCATTGTGCACAGGTGCCTCGGTTGGTACATCGTTGAACCGTTGTTGGCTCGTTCTGTTGGACTCCTGTGGGGTCATTGTCGTTGCCAACATTATTCTAACGTTCGGCCAAATGCACACTGAAATTACAATGTAGTTGGTTCTACGTTGGGCATCACTGTTCAGGCCACAGCGTTATGGCCAACGGCCATTTAGTAGGTAGGGCGAACCGTACTGGCCAACGTGCATGTAACATCAAACCATACGATCAGATTTTTGTTGACACAAACAAATTTTGCTAATTGGGTCGCTAAGTACGCATCTCATGTATTCTACCTCAACATCCCAGGAACCTTTTCCGAATTGTTTTTCGTCTTCTCATTTTTTTTTTTTTGTGAATGAAAGTTTTGGTCGCTGGAGATGGGGCAACGGGGAAGAGACTGCGGCATCAGGAGGAGAGAAAGGGAACTGAAATCAGGTTTTCATGCTAGCGTTTTGCACACAACCCGAAAGTCGTATCTTTCAATAATAAAGCTATTCGTATCAGAGAAACGCATGTGAGATATGCGTAATGGTCCCGTTTCCTCGGTTTCAGACAGAACGCAAACGCAACTGAAGAGAAATGGTAACGGTTGTTTTAATTTATTGCAAGATGTTTTTCGTAGAAATTTAAAATCTTTCTCTCTCTCTTTCTTCTCCCTCTACTTCTTCTTCTCTCTCTCTCTCTCTCTCTCTTTCTTTCTCTGACATGTGCAGGCG
This sequence comes from Lepisma saccharinum, assembly GCA_022664845.1. Taxonomy (NCBI): domain Eukaryota; kingdom Metazoa; phylum Arthropoda; class Insecta; order Zygentoma; family Lepismatidae; genus Lepisma; species Lepisma saccharinum. The sequence continues at coordinate 134,594 of JAGDQP010000895.1, read as the reverse complement.
TTAGTTTATTTGGAGTTACGACATCGTTAGAAATCGAGAGTCGAACCGTTTAGTTTTTTCCAAAGTTCAGATTTACTACTTGTGCATACATGAATTCTCTATCGTTCTTTTACGTTTTAAATTGGAAAATTTCGGTTGGAAGAGAAGTTATGGATAACATTAAACATAGATTTCGTCTATGTTATGTAAAAAAAACATTTTTTTTTGTTAGAAAATAATTCTTCCAAGGTTAAACACTCTCTTTAAAAATTAACGTTGTTTTGAGGCAGTTTTAGGAAATAAAAGGGTTTATTTAATCTACTTGTGTCTTTTAGATAGAAGCTTTACATTTATAGGGAGATATCAACGAGATGGAATAATACTCTCAGGCATGTACCCAGACGTTGTTTTCTGAGGGGTCCAGCGCTTTCAGGGGGTGCGAGGTTTGTCTAGGTGTAAAATTTACATAAAATGCATACAATTTTGCGAAAAGTGATACTAATTTAAGAAAAAGAAATCTGAATTTAGAGGGTCCGGACCCTCAGGATCAAGTATCTGTGTACGTCTCTGAATACTCTTAATGTATATTGTTACTGCAAGATGTAATGTACACTCAGATCTGTACAAAATGCCCAATGATTCCAGTTTCTAAGTGTCATAACATTCACAATAAATTATGAACTAAACATTATTTGATATAGGTTTTAAACTATGACGTTCCATAGGATTTGGCTGCCAGAGCTTAAATCAGGTCCTAATGATCAGGCATTTGGTGACTCGGCCTGACTGGACGTAGAATTGACCGACAAACTTGATCCGATGATCCAGTCCGAAATTCGACTAATTTCACTCGATAGTGATTCGAATGACCGAACTACTCGTGATCCGATTTTAATCCTAATCTTCAGACAGATTCTGTAATTCTGTCTTGACTTAAATGGCCGGTCTAACTCGGTTACTGATGATAATTTAGTACTGATGATCTTACATTGGTGAAAACAATTAGTATATCTTTACAACAGGATTAAATTACAATCTGAAAATAACTGCCTACTGGGCATTCAATTCTTAAATCAGAATTATATTCCGTGGTTATTTCTTCCCACACCTCTTTCCTTTTCTTAGCTGACATCGCATCGCTCTTACTAGATTCAATATATTTTGAAATTTTTTTACTAAAGAAATTATCAACTGTTTCTCATATGTACTGTACGGTTTCCGCGATATAGCTGCCAGAAAATGATGTTTTGTGTAAATGTATACATTGGCAAGAAAACGAGGCTTGCTAATACGCTGCTCAAACTTCGCTTGTTTTCATTGCCAACCTATTTCTTTATTTTAGTCCTTGATGACCGACTATTGTTTATAGATTTTGAAGGTTTTTCGACAAAATTATTTAAAATGCAATTATTCCTATAATTTATTTCAGATGAGAAACATTTTGGCTTAATTATATATAATTCTGGTAAACAAATAAATTAATTTAATTTATAATCGCGTGTGAATATGGTGCAGTTGGCAGCGCTGGTAAGAATCATTAACTTTCTGTGACTTCAAGTAATTTCCTTCACCAAGAAGCACTGACGTTGCTTCGCGAAGATAATGCTTGGCAAAGTAAATTCGAAGTAACCACTATGAAACAGTGTCACACTTGAGACGATTACCACTGACTTGGCGAAGTAGTTCACAAGCTCCAGCTTGAGTACCCAACTAAGAAAACGGGCCTTAGTCCTGTTCCTCCCTCTTAAATCAATCATCTTTTGTCATTTACGAAATTCTTTGAGAAGTAAGATCCCGTGTAGTTCTATATGTACCGTAGGCCTAAATATAATTAACTGTAAACTCACATCATTAACGGAAATAAAAGACAGCCCATATTAATTTTTTTTAATTACTGATGTTAAAAACAAAATTTTGTTTACAAATACATGCGTCCTCACAAGAAAGCGTGACCCTAAACAAAAAGATTTAAATATAATTCGTAAAAAGGGTAATGTTTTAACAAATAAAAAATCATTTTATCGAAACATTCTTTTTCCCTTTGGACCGAAGAGATTAACAGATTATAATGAATCTTATTTAATAGTGGAAACAAAAAAAATCTTTCGAAATAGTCTTTCTGAGGAAAGGGGGTTATTTGCTACACACCTCGGTGTGTTTGTGTTCTTTCAGGGGTTTTAGGGCTATTTCTATGTTATCCCCAGTTCCACACATACGTTGAAAATACGTGGACTAAACGTTAGTACCAAAACTAGTTGAAATCACGAAGCGGACGAAGAAAGGGTTCAGTTGGACAGAACTGACAGGTGGTCAGTTGCTGTCTATTGGAATACACATTTAGCTGCATTTTGTTCGTTGCTTTCATCATGATATACAGTATTAATTTTCCAGCAGTAAATTATCCAAACGTCTACTGTGGGATTCAAAGCTGGAATATTCTACACTCATCGTTGGTAGCTAGACAAGTTATCCCTCATTCCCAGGTCGCCTCGAAAGCCACTACTCTTTTACGGTATCTGTAGTGAAAGGAAGTGTTGAACACAGTCACTACAAATACAGATGTGCCTTTGCACCAGTATGTAAGAATAAGAATAAAGAATATTTTCCTTCTTTCTTTGTTATGTGCAATTAATTCCATAACACTTTAACAATCACTTCACTATTAAATTTGTATTTCTCAATAAGTGTAATATGTCGCCTTAGAAAAATACATACAAAGTGAAATCTATGTCATAGTAGAAAACATTTCGCATTTTCGCCCTATTAAGGAAATAAAATGTTCGTTGAAATATAATTTAAAATTCAACCTATTTTCAACATTCAAATGCGAACATGAGAAACTTATTTAATTTTATTCCATTCTCTTTTAAGCAAAATTTTTATGCAGTTAACTTGGAAAGACACATATGAAGCGTAATCTAAGGCGTATTTCAACATAGTTAAAAGCACGATACATTAACGTTCTAATTTTCGTTGGAATATAGATTGAAATTCAACCTGTTTTCAGCATGGAAAAGAGGACACAAAATAATGATTAATGACAATTCAATTAGCTTTTAATTACAAATTTTATTCCATTAAATAAGAAAGAGTCCCATGAAACGAACTCAATACTAGAGTTGAATCCACGATGAATCAACATCCTATCAACTATATCAGATAACAAACGTTGAAATATGATTTAAAATTAAACGTACGTTTTTCAACCAATAACGGTTAATCAACGAAATAAACCGAGGTTGAAAACACGTTTGTGTGCTACTAGGGCTATGGACACAATTTTTTGGAGTGCGAGCAAAGTTCTACTTGATTATCCCGAACAAAGACACAAGATCACTGGACATTATTATGCACAACTATTCCCAAAATTAAGGGATGCAATCCAGGAAAAGAGGAGAGAAATGTTAACCACAAAAGTTCTTCTGCACCAGGATAATGCACCTGCCCTCAAAATTCATTACGCAATGTCTACAATTAAAGCTGCATGTTTTGAGCTACTTCAGCATCCTCTCTACGCCCCAGATCTTGCTCCCAGTTTGTTCTCCATATTAATCAGGAAAGTGCGCTTCAGTTTTTTTTTCTTTTCATTTTCACACGTAGGACTCACTCGGTGCCTGAAAAACGCAAATATCATTATCACTGTCTGAGATTTTTAACACTTACTACTGAAGCCTTGAATAACAATATACTAACTTATAAAGATCATAATTGAACTCTGTCTATGTCATGTACAATAATTACGGAACACTTCTTGCATAGTAAGAAAGGAATTAAAGTTCTGCTCTCCGAGTCATCTGGTCGAAATCGGGTCACCGGGTCATCACTAAAACTTGACCCAAATGACCCGGTAAACCGTTTCAGCTCTGGTAGTACTAGCCATGTATTGGTGTTCCCAAATTGTTGATATGCTCGACGTAAAAGAAATGAAAGGACAATTCTCTTTGAACCTCAATGTACGTACATTTTGTAGACTGCTCAGACCTTTACGGACTAAAGTCCGACAGAAGATGGAAGGATGACATTGCTTGTCTATTTATTTACGTCTTGCTTTACATAGCAAAGTTAAGGCCCTCACGGGCCGGGTATCACTTCAGTATCACTTCCGGGAAAGAAACGTAGATAATAGCGATAAGAACTTGTTCTCAACACCGTCGCCAGCAGTAACTGATGATCGATCTCAACTAGTAAAATATAGAGGCCGAGAGTAATTTTCGTTCTTTGCGTGCTTCTGAATCAAAGCGATATTCATTTAAACCTTGTTTGCAACTCTTGCTTGCTAAGAATATGTGCAGTAAAGTCACTCTGTCTTTTATTAGTTTTCGTAAATTCTTAAAAAGAAATAAAAAATAAAATAAAAAATGGAACGGGTAAAATAATGGTTATGAAAGTCTATAATATTCAGTAATAAAACTCTTTGATGATGATAGGGGTTCGACCGTAGGGCACATCCTGACCCTAAAATTCCTGGGCAAGGTGTAACGATGGTGGTTTGCCATTGTCTTACATCCGATGAAGATGACGTCCTAAGAACGGGACTTGCAGTTTAACGTGAGTTCCAAACCACTTGTGTTCCCAAAGGGAATCGAAAAAGGGACCCCTTCATTGCAAAGCAGAGAACGTCACAACTCACTCACAGGCAACACAACAAATGCTTTAAAGAATTACATTTTAGCTGAGCTCTTTGTTTCTTCAGTTTATGACGTCTTAATGTCCTGGCAGTAAAATATCTCAACCAGAAGTCCATATAATGCATAGCCCCATGGTCACTCACTGACTCGCACTGACTGACTCACTCACTCATATTCCCAATATTCCCAGGCCAAACTACTCGAGCTAGAAACACCAAATTTGATATAAAGGTTTATGACCAAGAGTAAGTAAAGGAAAAAAATCCGACATTTTGAAAAAGTCACAATCTTGGATCCTAAATGGCCCGCAAACCTATTGTTGTATGGAAAACACAGCCTAAACTGCTGGGGCTACTGAAGTGAAATTTGGTATGAAGGTACATCATCACAAGTAGGTAACGAAAATATTACAAAATGTTTTCAAAGACGCCATCTTGTATCCAAAATGGCGGACACAACAATCCATTTTCCACACCATAGAGATTAAAAAAAATGGCATAAAAGTGTATTATCACGAGTAGATTAGGAAAATATTACATTTGGGAAAAGTCATCATCTTGGATTCAGAATGGTCGGCCAAATTACAATTTTTCACACCGTTCGAGCTAGAGGAATGGCATTTTATATGAAGATGTACCATCACAAGTAGGTTACGACAATATAAGAAAACGTTAAATAAGTCTTCAACTTGGATCCAAAATGGCCGCCCAAAAACCTATTTCTCAAACTACTGAAGCTAGAGAAACGAAATTTTGTATGAAGGTGTATGAGCCAGAGTATGTTACAGTACGTGGGGAAACCTCCTCTATGGGGGCGCAGATCGACACCATGGCGGTGCAGTCCCGTAGAGAGAGTCTGGTTACGATAAAGGGGCGCAGCCCCCCAAAAAGCAAATTGGGAGCGTAGCTCCCACGGGGGTCTGGGATCAGCGCTCTCAGCAAAGCAGAGCGAGTCAGTTATCCAAAATCGGAAATAACTTCATATCACAGAGTTTCATAAATACTATCCTACTTACTTTCCAAAATTGTAATTTTGGTTTTCGTCTTTTCATAGAAATCGATCTAGAAATCGAAAAAGTGGGGATGAAATTAAGCAGAATTTTCGAAAAGTAGTACTTCTTGTTACAGAAGTTACAAAAGGAAACATGTTTGTAATAGTACTTCCATAAATTACAAAAGGGACATTTTTTCCGATTACAAATCTTACTGAATTAACAAAAAAAAATTTTTTTTGTAAAAAACCTTGGGGGCCGGAAGTGCTCATGAAAATACAACAAAAGTTCCAGCTGTAGGTGGGCCAACGCCTGATTACAGGGGGACCAAAGGTGTGGGACAATCAAATTCAGAGGCTAAAGCAGCGAAGATAATAGCAATAGACGAGGAGATGTGGAAAATAATGAAAGAAGTCACATAAGGAAATAAAAAAAAAGAAAAAACGCTAACAACAAACTTCTGTAAGGGCTGCGTTACGACTTTCGATAAGATTTAAAAAAAAGTTGCACGGCCCACAAACGGGAAGAATGTGGGACGCTCAGTAGGCAACAAACAAAATACGCGTACATGTGACCAACATATTGTAGTGTGCTCGTACGCTCGTTCTACTCGGCGAGGGGGTAAAAAATGTTCAAGTACAGTTACACGGATCACATGGAAACATCGGCGATCGGGCAGTAAAGTGGACAGTGGTGAAATGAATAATCAGAGGAGGCATAATACGAATAAGAAATATGAAAACACTTCCATTACTCATTTTATTTACCGACGAGGTCGGCTTCACGAGATATGGCATATCCAATTATCATAATAAAACACGTGTGGGCTATTATCATTTACAAGTATTATACGAAAAGAATGTCATTTACCAATATTAGCCTACAAATTTTGTAATCGTCTTTCGCGTAAAATGTAGTTTCCATTCGTTGAATAAACTAAATCTAGCTGGCAAACGAAGGCGATTTAGATCTGAATTTCAATTTCATAAGTGCATCCCATTGATTCTTTTAAAAAAAATAAAGTTTCGTCTTTCAATATAACAAGAATATGTATTCAAGGCAAATTAATATAAATTACTAAATATTCTTTAAAAAAAATCGAAACTGATACAAATCAACTTCTAGTGACGTAATAAGGTTTTCTTTTCGATTAATCGAGAAATATTAATTTTATCGCTTCACTAAATTTGCTCTAGTGTGAAACGAAATCTCTTAAGTTGATCCCTAATTGTATGACTGTGTCCAATTGATCTGCATTTAATTTAAAAAAAATAATAAGTAAAAGGCGTAATTTTAATGTAATGCATCACTTTTGCCTGAAAATATTCCTTTAATTTAGTGTTGTAAAACTTGATTTGGTGCTCAAAATTGGATCCACATGTATCTCGCATCAATGGGTTTCGAGTTACATGGAAAACAAATGTTTTAAATTTATTTTGTTGTGGGGTGTGTGAAATTCATCTGCGAAGTATGTCTACCCAGTTCAGCATCACCATTTTGCCCCTTCAGTTTTTATAGAATGATCTTCTCCAAGATTCGCCTCTATATTTACTCTGATGTCTAACTCGGCAAATTGAAAATAGAATTGGCCATTCTGGTTTCACACTTCACAAATTCTTGAATCAAGTAGTTTTCCATTTAAGCTTTCAACCACTGCGTTATAGTTTCGTCTTCTCTTTCTCTAATTTTGTTCGTCCCAGAAACTATTCTTTTTATTTCATACCTTCAACATGATTATTGATATCAACATCACTCACACAGACAAAGAGATAGAGAGAGGAAGACATCTGTTGACGACCTCTTCAACAAATTTGTCTTCCATTGTGCACGTTCGCTTTTCTTCTTCTACTTTCATTTTTGCTTCCAACTGAAGATAGAGTCATCAATATATAACAGAAGTATGAAAAAAAGGAAAGGGAATACGACTCGGTCTCTTCCGCTAAAAAGGAAAATGGTTTTTATCACTTCAACGAACAAGAAGAGCTAAAAACTTCAGCACGAAGCAAGAAGAGGAGTTCTGAGAGAACAGTGGCAAGGAATCAGGTTTTTCCAGCAAAAAAAAGGAAAAGGGTTTTTGGACCAAAAGAAAAAGCACGCTGGGAAAGAAGAGGGCAAAAACTTAGATCTCCCATTTCTTATTTTTTTTTTTTTTTTGATCTCCTTCCTTTTATATCACTTGTCGAAATCTTTCGGCTATTTTCTTCTTTACCTTCAAGTTTCTTTTTTTTTTTATTATTTGTTCTCCTTCTTGGTTGTCCCGGTTAAGATTGAAGAAGAGGACTAGGTCGTCTTTCTATCCCGTTCTTTTGTAAGAATCCTCCCGTAGCTATAATATCTCCTTTATCTATTCATGGCTGCAATGTCAATAACAGTTGTTGCGTCGGCGTTCCCTGCTTCCGTATGAAAAGAGTTAAGCAAAGGACTGAGGCAATAAGACGCAGAATTTCTATTTGCGAAATTCAATTTAACACGACAAAAGGCTACAAACGAAAATACGTGCCTCTTCTTCTCAGTTTTACAACCAATATAAAGGTTTGGACCATATCTCATTGTGCCAATTAAAAATTACTTCTGGGATAATTTATCTATCTACCTGAAATATATATCCGAAATGAAGGTAGTAGACGTATACTTTTATCTCCAGATATCAGCAGTATTGCGTGTCTGCAATGCTCTGAGAGTCTTACTACTTTTTTCACTATGTCAGTGCAAGAGAAAAATTTCTATATAAGATGTCCATTTTAACACTACCTGTTTCCTGCTATGGACCTGATCGATGTTCCCAAATGCTATTCATCTTGTGAGAAGGAAATATGATCATGTGAGTGGTTTATAACACCCTTCTGTCTTTCTTTTTTTCCTCCCCTGCTTTTCTTCTGTGCAATGAAATTAACAACCAACTGTTCCCACGCCGAGATTCGAATTTCTGTATATCTTCTATCTGCGATATGCGGCGCAGTTTGAAACAATTGTTCTTTTTAGATTTAGGTTGCCGTGAAGAAAGGTAAGATGCCGCAAAGCCCCGAGAAGGCCGCTAAAGCATTTCCTTTAGTACAGGATGGACGTTCATAGCATGGCTCTAGAATCGCATACCGCTTTTGCTAACTATGCCGAGATATCAGTAACTGATTACGTATTCTGGAAGACCTGAGGAGAGCAATTTTTGCAACTGATGACAGTTTCTTGCTCCTTTAGGTTATGTACAACCACCGCATCACTACAGTCGAAGCCAGAAATCGGTTAGAACAAGTAAGATGTGAATATCAGCTCATGGACCGTGAGAAGGTTACATGACGCCGGACGGATCTTCAAAAGACCTGCTACTTGCTCACAACTGGACTGCATTATTGGCAGGCTGATGGAGAACAACGTGACTGGAGCAACGAACAGTGCGGAACAGTTCTCTGAGTCCCGATTCTGTCTCCAATCTCCAGATGGACAAGATAGCGTGTGGAGGAGAAGTGGCGAAAGGTATTCCACATGCTCATTTTCATCACAGATAGCATTTCCTGCAGGTTCAGTAATTGCTTGGGCAGGGATCTGTTTGACTTCCGGAATAGACTTTGTCATTGTGGAGGGTCGGGCTCTTACGGCCTATCGGTACATCCAAGACATTCTCGGAGAACAAATTGTTCCTTTGGTGGTGATATTTTTGTAACAATTCACGTCCTGATGTGAGGTGTTGTATCGCCCAATGCCTCAATGAGGTAGGGATGTAAATTATGCAATAAGCAGTAGGCAGCTATTATATCTACCCAATTGAACATGTATGGGATATTTTAGGAAGAAATATCCGTTTTCACTCTTCAGAGACCCTGTAAGAGATATAGACAGTAATGTACGAGGAATGGGAGCGCATCATCCAAGATAATATTAATGCGATCATTAGAGACATGCATTAGACATTGTAGGCCGTAATTAACGCGAGAAGGGGGAGCACAATGTTTCAAAATTGGGTGAAAGTGTAAGTGATTGTGCTGGAACACCAGCAAAATCATAGGATTAAACCTGCCTTCTGCGAAAGAAGTTTTAATTTGGTTATCGAATGTTTAATCCTATAATCAAAAGTGAAGCGCTACCAGTTTCTTCGCACTGTGAACAATTTATGTTAAAATTTAATTTCTTTCATAGTAGAAATTACGTGGGATACTTCATAATAGTCCTTATAATATGTCCTTATAACAATTATAGGAGTCCTTATAATAGCTATAAAATAGAAAAAATATTTTGCATGCAAAAAAGATTTTCAAATAAATTTAAGTGGTTCAATTTATCCTTTAAACTATTGCTAAGACCTGTTAGTCCAAAAACAATTACCTAATGTAAGCAAAAAGAAAATGTAGTGTTACATTGCGCTCTCCTTGGACTAACAGTTTTAGAGAACAGAAAACAGAGAATGGCCTTTCAAGTCAACGAGATATCGTCACCTCAATTTTAAAACCATCTAACTCCGTTTTAACAATTTTACAGGACAGAAAGAAAACCTTAAGTTTTCCATTGACGATATGGAATAATATACGGTTTGAACTTTATGACTTCCTTGAAGAAAATAATTTTTGTGGGGCTTTCACTGGTAGGTGCAGGTTAATACCACCAATACTACAGTGGAAAAATCTCAAAATTAATATTTTAGGGTTGTTTGTTTTACGATGAGGGTGATGTAATGAAGATAAAATAGTTAATTGTTAGATGACTCCGGTATAGCAAAAAGTTGCATTCGAACTTGAATTTAATTTTTAAGGCCTGTAGGAACAAATTCTATTGTAGAATGTTGTGTAAGTACAGTATACATCCACTATTGTCCATCCTTTATAAATCAATCATTCTGCTGAACTACAGAATGAAGGAGAAGAAAAAAAACACAGATAAATATTAGTTGAAAAGAAGATGGATTTAGAAAGCGACGTCCGTGAATACTACGCCACTACCATCATTTATTAAATTTTCTTTCTTCTGTTTCCTCCTTTTCTTTCTGAGTCTTTTCGCATCAAAAACAGAATAAAAAAGAATGGAAAAATGATTCTCGCATAGCTTCGTATAGATTTGCAAACATTCTTTCTACCACTTATAGCGAGAAACGAGTGAACTTTCTGAAAGAAAGAACCGGAAGATGCGAATTTTTCTTAAAATGTCATCCCTTTTGTGATATGACTTTAGTATAGAATAGAAACAAATATGAAAAATAAGGCAAATAAAAGGGATAAAAAAATAGGGAAACGAAGTAAATAAAACTTACACATACAGTATTTTATAAGACATTGAAAATATAAAAAACAACTACTTCAACTACTTCATGTATTAAATGAAAAGAACTATTAATGTTCCAAAGCGAGAACGCATTTGTTTGTCCGAATGTTACTCTATTGCTTTTGAAATTGTTTACACAGAAACTTTAACGTAATGTATGCTCAGAAACTGGATCTTTTAATGAAATGGGAGGATCTGTTATGAGTCTCGTTGTTTTCTTTTTCCTTAATTTTTAAAAGGGGTAACTGCACTTTACTCTTTCTAGAAAATTATGTACAGTATTTTAGTTTCCATGCAGTGCTTCGTTCAGACATATCTTACGGAGAGATATCTTCGTTCAGACATATCTCACGCACCTCCCAGAAATTTTAAATCTCACTGAAAGTAGAAGAAATAGTCATTTTACATTCCATAATTTCTGAGAAATAATAGTTACAATTCTAAAGTTACTGTGCTTATAAATAGAAACTCATTTCCTCTATATTACAAAGGTAAGTATATATAAAAACCTCTGTAGTACAATTATGAAACGTCATGGCCAATTTTACGGTTTCGCTAAGGTAGCCTATGAAAAAGATGGCGAGAATATATAAAAATGGAAAGAGAAAAAAGCAGTGGGTAAAATGTTTTTTAAAAAAGTCCCATATTTATGGAAATATGCTATTTACGTACATTGTTACATCTAATATTAAAATTACAAATAATTATAATCTCTTCTAGTCATTACACAATTATATACTACACAATATTCTAAATCTTTTGCGAGAACATCTTACTTTCACCCCAAAAATCCTGAAAGCAACATTACTACGATTTTCCAGCAAGATGGTGCGCTCTCACACTACGCTAAAGAGGTGTGAGGATGATTGCATTTTCAATTTCCGGGATGTTGGATTGGTCGGCGAGGGTCCTCCTCGTTCATCTGATCTCACATTCCTTGATTCTATCTCTGGGGGATATTTTGAAAGATATGATATATCGTGGGCCATCTCCAACAATAGATTCACAACGCTTGAGCCGCCATTTCACCACCGCAGGATCCATGAGGATGAAAGAAAACTTGTTTTGTGTGTCCGCCAAAATGTCCGCTACATGAAGCAGATGTTGTAGGATGCCAAATCAGAACATCAGCGCCTCTTTCTCATAAACTAATACACATAGGTGACCAATGAGTTTAACATCAATTTGCGAAAAAGAGCTATCCTAAAACAATGACACATGATGCGCTTTCCATTTAAATTCTCGACCTAAATCTGAAATTGTGGCTCTCCTGACAGCTTATATGGTACCTTCCCCACCCACAATAATGATAGCCAAGAATTTGTCTCACTCTCTCCACCCGCCTTCGGCTTACCAAGGTGTTCCCAGAGTTATAGATGAAGTGTTGAAAAAATAGTTAACATAACGTATATCATCACCATGTAGGACACTTCAAAACAAAGAAAGACAATGCGTTGACAACATTTCAGTTTTATAGACAGATGCGACCAAAGTTAACGCAGCATGGTCACAAATGACGCAAGATGTATCGGTCTAGCAAACGACAATTTAAGATGTACCATGTACATCTATATCAGCAAAGTTTAGGTTAAGAACATGTCGTATAGAAACCGTTTTCCTTCATAAGAATTTCATTGTGGTTTAATAGCACAAGTACAGAAATCCCTCCTCTAAGCAGTATTGTTCCATTATGAGCATTGTCTCTTCCGAGCGTGCGTAAGCCACACCGGTACTACCGTTGTTACGTAAAATAGTTTTCTATTTTCATCTTTATTTCGATCATTCTCTTCCTCCTTTCTCTCTCTCTCTCTCTCTATATATATATATATATATATATTAAAATATCTATTTGTTCGACATAATCTCTAATTGCAATTTTGTCTTCAGTTACATCATGAATATATAGTTCTTTTCTATAATGGCAGATCTTCTAACTTACGGTGACCATTCACCCCGTTTTCGGGAGTTTCCCCGAATTAGGGCATTTATTGGCGACTATTTTCTTTCTGGTTTTCTCTCCGATGTGAAGAATAAATATGTTTTGAAATTTTTTATTGTTTCATTAGAAAGACACATCCGAAAACGACTTCTGGGCTATCAGATATAATCTTTTCTCTTTTCTAAAATCTCATTAGGAATTTTCTAAAGGATAGAGTAGATGTACTGGTGGTGAGAAAAAAAAAACGTAGTCAAATTTGCAGTAAGGAAGATGTGGAATTGACGGTTGATTAACGAAATTGGGGCATCTGAAAAATCAGTTTTCTTCAAAAGACCTGTTTTTAAAAATACCCCATTTAACGATAAAATATTTCTTTATAAAATATTACATATATTTTATGGAATCTTAGAATGGAACAAGTGAAGGAGGAAAAGATTCTTCTGAACCAAAAATATTAGAAGGTGTTAAAACCTGAAAATTGAAAAATAATAATAAAAATGCGTTACCATGTTTTGTTAAAACGAGTCTTAAGTAAGTCAAATTCTGCTCGGAATCACTGACAAAATTATGGTCACCTTATTCTAACTTCATTCTCCACTCTTAGTTAGAACATCATTCGAATAATAGACTTATACGAGACTATCACGTACGTGTATCTAAAGTAACTAAAGCTTTTCCTCCGCTAGATCCCAATTCCATATATTTTCCTCACAACATATGATCACATAAACCAAAAAAAGAAAGTTTGGACAGAAAAAGTAGAACAAGTCCCTAAAGATCGAGATATATATAAGACAATACTTCTTGACGTTAATTGTGAAATAGACGTCGATTTCCACTTTTAGTCTGATTGAGAAAAGTGTTGAGAAAAAGAAAGAGAAAAATCAAGCACTGAAGTTAGCACAAATGGATGGAAAAGATTATTCTCCTAACTTCTCATTCTTTTAAGAGAAATGAAATATATGGAGAAGAGAAACACATACTCGCTCCGATTCTTACGAGAGAAAATAGAAAAGGGGAAGAAAATGTAAAGAGAAAGCAGTCGAAGGAAACATACATTAAGAAAGAAAGCAACGAAAAAGGATTGGAAAATAAAAGAAACTAAAAAGAAGACGCAGTCCAATCGATCAATATTCAATTACATTTTCTTCTCATTAGCTACAAGTTACACTTCTTTTGCGGACCTTATTCCTTTGTCTCAATCACCTCTTGGTCTCGAAAAATGAATGAGGAAATAAAAATGAAAGCACTCTCTCTTGAGTGCTGAGTCTAAGACAATCAGAGTTTGAAAAGTATTTTCTCGAGCTTCTTCTTCTGTTCACTATGATTTATTTTGTCTTTCACACATCTCTATTTGCGTTATTTGTATGAGTACGGAAGATGCTTTCAATGTCTATAATACAGTGAAAGTTGTGTATTTTGGTCGGCAATTTATGATGTTACACAACACAGTATGTTATTGAAATAATCCACTAAGTAATCCGGGTTTGTCCACTAGAGGACGTTAAGATTTTGAAACAAGGAGAAAACAGTCAGGGCAGCCGCTACTTCGACTCGGTTCTTAAGGCAATTATTGATCAAGATATACCTTAGGCCTTTCCGAAAAATCGAAACTGGTTTTGTAATGGACACAATCTTCAATAGTTGCGTTTAGCGATAGACAAAACGTAGGAAAAATCTCGTTTTAAACCATTGATTTGTCTGCCTATCTCCACCTTTTTCAAATATAAAAAAATGTAATTTTTTTAACAATTATTTAAGGAATTATCTGAAGTTAAGGAAATAACACCATTCATGTGTGATTTAGTGTCAGCAACGCAAAAAAGTAGGTTTGAGAGAATGTCTCGAGAAACGCATACGAGCAGTGTCAATGGGTTGGTGATCACTGCAACCTCTTACATTCTTTAAAAATATATGTAAGACCTTTAGGCAACTTCGGCTCAGGCAGAATGGATGTTGGTGCAAGAACTGGTGGAAGGAAAAGTGAGATTCCCCTAGAATGCCCTCGTACACGAAGTTTGTCCGCCACAAAGCCCAAGCCGGGATCGAAGCACACGTACCAGTGGTTAAAATTCTGTAATTAAGTCACCGTGGTCCAAGCAGCTCATTCAATGCTCTACTAATTATAATTTATTAACATTTAAAAGTAGAACGTCACATGATACGCAGCAAAGTGGTAATGCACATCTTTCCAGCATGTACGCAAAACCAATCACCTAACTAAAATCTTGGGTACGAAAATGTTAAAAATGATGTTGTCTACTCGATTTTAAAATGCTGTTTGCGTGAGAAGGATGGACTATGTTTTCAACAGTCTATTGTAGATATTATAACACAGTGTCCACTTTCTTTCTTGGAAATTGTTGTAGCTACTTCAGTAATGGCTCGTATGTGAGCTTGTGTGTGGTAAAGAAGATTAGAAAGTATTTTCGAACAAGCTGCATGATCTCAGTTCGTCAAAAAAAAAATCTAGGTTCTTTATACTAACGGTTTTAGTTAGGGTGACTCAGATAAGAAACAACAACAATTGAGGAATCATTTTTATTCGAGAACTTGGAACTGTATATTCGGAGCATGTCACCTCTCATACAGGATCCACATCGAAAAAGTATTGCAGATTTTCCGGCGTAAAAACGGCGGCTTTGTCTCATGTGACGGATGTTGGATGCCATGCGACTGTGGTAATATTGTCAACACAGGTGTTATTATTCGACTGCTAGAGGAAGAGTTAGGTAGTCCACTACAGTAATTGATATGTCTTCTTCATATGGAAGAACTACTGTTCCGGCACCTTTTGACTGAGCTCGACCAAGAACAATATCGGTCCTGTAGAAAGTTTCTCGAATATTGTGTATCAAAGCGTGTTTTCAGTAAGTTGCGAAGCACACGCTTTGTGATCGACGCATAGGGAATGTGGAGGTAGCGCTCCACATATTCAAATACAAAGGACATCCTGGTACTTAATTTGATAGGAGCCTGAGTGCTGAGAGCGCCAGGCATGGGAACATTGCGAGAAAAGTCTCCACTGTTCTGCCCGGGGTTGACTCCGGGTTGCCCGATTCGTAGTCAAACATGCTACCACCTGAGCCATAGCGACTCCAAATGTTGACCTTGAAGTTCTTAATTCCGATCAAAATTATCTACTGCAAATGAGTATTCCTGTCGGAAACGGAGACTGCAGAAGACTTGACAGGAAAGAAACCCCGAAACGTATTACATTTCCGGGGGCTAACTACGGCTGTTCGTGTTTTCCGCTTATACATAGTCAGAGGGAATCCACCGTATATATTTAAATTGCTTACTCGGTACATTCCTTGGGGTTTTGTTCCAGATTGGTTCACAATTGAAACGCAATTCACATGTACGTTCGGTTCAAGGTAATTGGGGATCGAAATATAGGGACCCTTCCTCCCAGGCCGAACGCTATTGTGGACAATGAAACTTCGGATGTCGAGAAAATATCTTACTAATAGTCATGCTTTTGCGCGAGAAATGACATTGGAGCGTATACGAACAACTCGTCATGAAAAAAAAAAACACAGGGAGAATCAGACATTTTGTTGTTCTTCCATTAAACCTCAACGCAGATGACTACACGAATCTCTTTACAATATATCAAGCGCCTCTACAATATATCATAGGCTCTTTACAATATATCAGGTGCCTCTAAGCAAAGCCGCTAGTATAATGAACCAGGAAAAATTGGTTCAACTGTGATAATACAGCTGGCTCGCCAAGTCTCACTAATCTACCTAGCCACACACAAGCTGTGGAGTATTACATACGAACCGTCACTGAAGCAGCTGGAAAAGTTTCCAAAAAAGAAAGTAAATACGATGTCATAATAGGTACACTAGAATGTCGAAAAATATTTCATCCTTCTCAAGCAAAAAGGATTTTAAAATTGACTAAACTACAGCATAATTGTTATCATTTTCGCGCCCAAGGTTTTGGTTGGGTGGCTGGGCTAGGCACGGGTGGGACACGACTCGCAGTCACGTCCTCGTGGTGTATCATGAGATGTTCTGATTTCATATATTACTTGATTCTGAATAACAGTGCACGGAAGGAGCTCCACTGATCACAAACTAATTTGCATTACTCCTTACGCGTTTATCGAAACATTGTACTCCATTCGCAAACTTACTTCTTATGATTGGAACATAGTACGATACACAGGAGCAGACACCTGATTGTAGATGACGTAATGCATTTTGATAATAAAAGCGCGATTTCCTAGTTTAGATGCTGGAGTGCTGATCAAAGTTCATATGTAATCCATCATTCGCCTTGCATAAATTTTGTCGAAAGAAAAGAACATCCAAGGACTGGACATATGTTGTCGTTTTTGTTTATATGAGCATACAGGCAACGTCTTTATCAGAAACTGATTCATGCAAAACGCTTGCATCAGGGAGCAGGAGATTCGTTTGATTGCTTGGGATAGTTGCAAATAGAGAACAGGATAAGAATGTTTATAAATTGGTTTTATAGACCAATCCTCTAACAGACAAACACGCCTTTACATGATCAAATTACTTTGGAGGTATACTCAGCATTGGGGTACGATAAGATAAAATTAATTGTATGGGCAGTAACAGCAAAATTGGGGTACGAATATACATACATACACAAGGTTTTGACAAAAAAATCCTGTTCGGACCTTTCCTCTTTCCTTATTTGTGTAGACTAGGTCATCAATTTTGAAATTAGATCAAGTAATTCAGGGAAACATAAACAATAATATATGGCACAGCATCTTTGTTGCTTATGTACAGTACGTGTATCTTCTTTAGTTTCAGTATTTTATCTATCAATTACAATAACCAGGCTTCTAGAATGACAACATAATCCAAGTGTTTAATCCTTGGTTCTTCACGTTTCTACCTATGTTACCTGTGAATGTCTCTACCTGTGAATAGAAAACTTGACTGAGTTTAGATATATGTTTACAACCCATTCGTTTCAATAAACCTTTCATGTTTGGGCTGCATATTTGTATGAATTTTTCACCTAAAGACATGCTAATAACTCACATAAGGACAGTTGCTTTACAGTTGGCATTTGGGGGATCCGTTCTGACGGGTGGAAGGACCTTCCCTACAGTCATTGTTTGACGCTGGTTCTTTTTTCTATTGTGAGTTCACCGGTGCTGTTGATTGCTCTCCCAACATTTGATCTTTACTTTGGAGCTTCGCATTTAAACAGCACCCAATGGTGTTTCCACCATTGTATGAACGCTCAGAAATCCCTTCAATGTTACAGTGCATGCCTTGTTTGCAATAACACATAGGCACAGCTAGTCAGAATCGGTATTACGTCATTACTTCGTAAAAATCACTCTGGATATCACTCGTGAAATGAACCGAGGCAAATCGCTCTCTACCACCCAGGGAACAATAGACCTAGTTTTTTCATAAAAATCCTTAAGTTTGGTCGCAAAATAAAAATAATCGCGAATTCGAACTAAATTTTTCCATTAGTGGTAAGCTTTGTGTACATGTATTTATCAAAATGAAATCCCTTTCATTTTGATAAATAAAATTGCATCCTAATTGCTGATCTAAGAGTAGATTCATTACTTTTGATGAAATCTGATTTTCATATAACAACCTTAAACGAATCGGAATGGGTTAATGATGTCTTCTTTCAATATAAGATTCCCAGTATCTGGCAATCTGTTTGATATGATCATTTATATAATACATTGAAATGAATCGAGTTTATGAATCGGATCAGTCACGAAGTTACTACTGGAAAATGGAATCACCGACATCTGATCTAGAACGCGTAGCGGAACTACCATAGTTTCGTGATCATTTGTTGCATCAAATACATTCTAGGTTGTCATTGTTCGTAAGATGCCAGTGAGGCTTTCCGCATAGCCTATTACTTGATGATCTCAAATTACAATAGATATAAATCATTTATGATCTCAATCATTTATTACGAGACGTAAAGAACTAGTGTATTTAAAGGGATAACAGCAATAGTAGTTGATGTACGTACATTTAAATTAGAACTTTTCCTTTAATTTTCCTTTATTAAAATAAAAATCTAAATTCACTCATTATTATTTTAGCTACTACTTACGTAAAATAGTAATGTAAAATATAGTAACTATACCAGTTAGATTTTAATGTTCAATATTTAAAATTATTTACATCAATATAAGAGACATTAGGCTGCAGTGAACTTTTCCAGAATGTAACCGCCGCCCTCGATGCATCGATGAGTGAACTATGGATCTTGGCCAACGTTCACGACACTGCAATCGTGCACGACCTTGGGTTTTTAAAACACTTGGGACTCTAATAATTGGTTGAGGGTAAATCAATAGGTTCTGAAATGGTCCGAATTATATGTACTTGGAATATTATCTATAATGTAACAGGCAGAGTTAAGATACCCTGAAACGTACGAAGTTTATACATAGTAACTTTCCTTCAATGCTTTATTTGATCTTCACTAGGGGAGGGGGGCGGGGAAATTCCAGAAACTTTCCTGAAATTCACCTTAAAGGAAATTTTATTGTTAACTCTGATGAATGTAAATCCAGTAATGAGGATTACGGTAGTTAATGAAAGTTAATATGGTAATGAGAATTACTTAATGGACTTTATATTAATGTCCTGAACGAGCTAATGAGCTTATATGGATAGGATCCATATCATTTGGTAAAATGGGCTTCGTAATATTCCATTGAATGGACCCCTAAAAGACGTGAATCAGGAAGCGACGCGCACAGGGAGTGGGTGAGCTAACCTCTCGGACAACAGTGGGCATCAAAAGGCTATGTATCAAACTACATAATTCGATTTCGTGTATCAAATTCAAATTATTTTAATTATCAAACATTTTACAAAAAAAAACACTAGAAATTATTCGTTTAACTGAGGATTGCAAAAACTATATACATAGCGGGGATTAAACAAAAACAAATGTTTTATTGGGAATTAGTGATGTTTAATTAGTATAGTTAAATCGTGGTTATTTACGATTGATATTCTAATGTTGCAATTGAAAACAGTTTTTTATTTAAAATTTGGCAGATACAATCACCAGAAATAGCGTAACGTTACGTAAAACATCACAAATCGATCGCTATTGTGCCACCTTTGCTAATTTACTGTCTATCAAAACATATCTGTATGTGTATGGAGGGAAGGTCTCCTTGTATATATAGGATGTGTATAATGTCAGTTTCCATTTCCCCATATTTCCGGAAAGATTGGAAATAGGAGAAACTGCTGATAAACATTCCATTATTTTAAAGGGCTACAAAGTCAGCCTCTGACTCCTCGAGGAGGATAGGCCAGGCCAAAAATAACAAATTGTATGGTGTCTGAAGTAATGTTGATATATCGTTTCAAACATCTTTATGATTTTGAACCAATGCCGGGATCAATACGTTGATCTTCTTCAAAATGGGGTAAGGTAAAATTACGTTTAAAACTTTATAATGAAATGTGTGCATCAGAATTTTGTCATATTGCCGTTCTTTCCGAAAATACAGAGGATGGATAGTAAGGGACACTATTTATAGAGAGCATAACATACAGTTCTCGTGGGAATACTGAAAACTTGCGGGTCCTAACACCCACAGCACGTAGCCCGATATTTGGAGTTCCCATACAATGTTCGTTAAAACTAGATTGTTCCGATCTTCACCGTTGACAGCTAAGGCGTAGAGAATATTGTATTACTTAATATTTTTAATGCTATAGGCATTTTTATCTTTCAAAAAATGTGCTTATTATTTGTGAGACATAGAGATATGATTTTAATTATTGTATTTATTTAACTCGTGAGTCTTAACTCAAACACATAATTGAGAAGCAATTCTATGCAATGCATGTTAATCACCTACGCATGTTCTTCATTTCGTAGCCAGTAGTCACAGATGATTCAGCATAAGATAATGCCCATGTGTTGAGTTGTCGGATGTCTTAATACAAATTTATTATATCCCGGATTCTAGGATCGTGTAGACAGCTTGGATTAGAATTCAAAATTAATTGTATATTTCCGGAAGAAGTCTCGGTGCGATGCCAAATGTTAACACTTACAGTATAATATTATCCTAAGGTCACTACTTCCATTTCTTCTTGGATGTTAGAAAGGAATTTCAAACATATAAATTAAAAGACCTTGGTTAAATAATTAACATAAAATATAATTTATTTGAGCTCAATCAGTAGCATTTTTAACTTCAGAAGTGCAGGATGGCACCACAAAGCCAATTTAAAAGCTTAGTTTTTTCTTCCTGGGGAGTATTCTTGGACCCTTGTGTGCTGAGGTATCCCAGGCATTGAAACTATGGTTGTTTAACGAAAAAAGTGGCAACTCTTACTGTGACTTATTTTTGACTAACTCTTTCAATTTATTTTGAATGTCTGGTTCATTTGTGATATACTGTCTCTAAAACGAAATGGGTTTCATGGTGTCAAAGGTTTTGAATACCAGAAAAAAGTCGTTATCGTGTGGCCAGTGTCCGCTAGATGGTTCAAGAGAAATGGTGTTTCTTTACGTTCCGCATGTATATCTTTAGTGTTCTTTTTAACTTACGTTACTCTTCATTATAATTTATTCTTATACATGTTATAGAAAGTCACATTGTAACTCATAAGTGTCTTGTTATTCAAGGACATTCGGGGTTAGTCCCTAAGCTCAGCTGTTAGTTATGTTAGAAGTTGGAATAATAGTTGTTCATTTAACTGTTCTTTAAAACTAGGATGTTACATAAGGAATGTTTTTGCTAACCTACGAGTGTTCGTTTTCAGTAGCAAATGTTGCCAGTGTCAAATATGTTTTACTATTCACTTTACCATAACATATCGAAGTGTCAAACAAGTGAAATATTAATCAAATCAAGCTGTAGAAAATATTTTAAGAATGAGATTTGGAGGAACTATACAGGACAGTCTTGGAGAGTTCGTTTGATTTAACCTAAGTTGGGTGTATTTAATCCATGTAGGTATAGTACACGTACGCTTTTGTCACATAATTAGTAGACTAGTATTTATGCAATTGAATTTGACACCACAGCAGTACTGAACAGGATTGGCACCCGTCCCGATTCTTTAGGACCGTCTCCAATTTCGGCCCGTTGTTCTGTACCTTCAATGTTCCTCGGGACGCAGAATATCCCGATTGTCACTGCTCAGAGTTGAAGTATAAAGACTGTTTTATTATTTAATATTTTTAATCTTATAGGTCTCAACTTTACACATCTTATTACCTTTATGAGACACGCAAATATAATTTTAATGTTTTTTTTTCTGTTTCTTTGTACTTCTTGGATCTGAGTAAGTAAAGTAATTCTTTGCGAGTTAGTTCCTCTTCTGACCCATGATTTTCAGTTCTTAAGTACAGAAGATTGAGTACAAGATGGTGCCTAAAACTAGAGTCGTCGAAAAACATTCAATTTTTTAGTGCTTTTTTCATCTGTATATTTGCTGTTTGTTCATTTGAAAAGACATGATCGTTTTCAATGTTTTTATAAGTTTACATGTACTTATATAAATTAATTATTAAATATTCAATATTACAGGCTGAACTTAAAATTAATTTTGCATCTCAAAAAGCTAAGGTAAAAACGCCAATTTTTAATACTTAAGTTATAACATTTCCTGAAGGTACTTCCGGAACTACCTACTATTATTGACTGTTAGAAAAATAATTTTTAAACTGTGACGAAGTCTTGGTTAAGTTACTTAAGTAGTTAATCAGAAACAATTTGCAATTTCAGAAGAAGTTCAGGATGGCCTTAGAAATCAATTAAAAAAGCTTAAATGGTATTTTTTTCCCGATGGAGTAGAAGCACTTTCTACGCACTGATACTTTCAGAACCCCGGTACAGAGTCTGTTCCTATTTTCTTCAACAGAAAGTGGCAGTCCTGTTAGTGATAGTAAATGGTGTTACTAAATATAATAATAGCATTTTTAAAGACATACTTTTCTTAAACAATTCGTACTAAAAAGTAAAAAAAAAAGTTTTTGCATGATTAAAAAGAAAAACATGAGGCACGCTCTCATATAAGAAAATTCACAGTGACTGTTTAAAAGCCCCATGCTATTCTTTTTAATAATGCATAAACACATTTATTTTTTACTTTTTAGTATGAATTGTTTAAGAAATGTCTTTAAAGTGCTTTTTATTATAATTTTTTCGAGTTTCTTCGGTGTTCGAAGCTAATGATTTTTCTCAAGCTAGTGATTTGAGACTCAATCCTAAAGTGTTCTGCAGCCCGTCAATTCTTGCAGACTAGTAATTATGGTCCGTATATACAAATCAGTACAAAACCCCGTTTGGGGTAAAAGGAAGAGTGACGCAAGAATTCTACTCACAAAAGAAGTTATATCTATTTTGCGAGTGACTTTCTTTGTGTCACTATGGCG
>JAGDQP010000895.1:86550-111009 GCA_022664845.1 Lepisma saccharinum | reverse complement strand
CCCCCCCCCCCCGGTACCACCCATTTGGGGCTAAAACAAAAAGACACGCAGAATGACGGACATACCTTTCTATCATTTGTGAAAATTTTGTGATTCGGTTAAAAAAGTCGTAACTTTTGAGCCGCTCCACCGATTTTAACGTATGATACACCGTTTGAAACGTATTGAAGCGTAGAATAAGATCCAGTAAGTTTCGGCCGCCTATATGGTCTGGGGTCAGTGCTAACCTAAAAAATGTGAAATTTGATTTTTGTTTCAAAGCGCCCTAGGGGGTCCCAAGGAGATCCTATCGACCCAACTTTTCCTGTGTCTTAGTATTGGAAAGAGCTTTCAAATGTAAGTTCAAGCATCAAAATCGGACTTATACTGCGGTAGATCCAAAACTAACTGTATACTATCTGAGTGCCGCTAACAGTGTCCTTTGCCAGCGTCACTCGAAGAACTGCCGTTCATGATATATAGAAATATATGAAAGTATCAATAGAATATTGTATTGTCATCCGACTTACGATGCTGTGCAAAATTTCATCATTTAAATTAATGTGGCAAGATTTGAGTACACCACGAACCATTGTGAACTAATGAAAAAATGTAAAAAGTACCTTAATTTCTGCTTCAAAACGTATCTTTAGTTTTAAAGTTTCCTTAAAAATGACAATTCTGTTAAAGCATTGTTAGACATTAAAACAATAGTAATTTTTTGGACAATGTATACGAAATGTAAACCTATTATTTCTTAGCAAAACACAACTAATTTTCTAATTTGTCATAACTGGCCCATTGCGCATGTCATTAATTCAAGAAACTGGTGCAGCGAAGTTCTATTGAGGCCACCAACTAGAACAGCACTTTTAAAAGGTTGCTCCGTGGAACGTACCGGACCGCATGGATGTTTTCTGTTGGCCTGTCATGAAATAACCTCACGCGAGAAAATAAGTTCAACAAGTTATTGAAACAAAATCGATAGTATAATTGTAAATGTCCCGTATTACTCGGGGGGTGATTGACAGTTCTTGTCGTAGCCGTGAGGGGTGGAGTAAGCCTTTGCACAATGCGTTAGATGACAATGGCATGGCTTCGCAAAGTATCGAGGATATTTAATTTTATTTACATAACTTTACCAAATAGTTGTTTTCACCTTCTTATTTTCTGAAGAAAAAAGTGTGATTTGTTTTATTTGCATATAAATATTAGTACAATTTTATCTTTATGTTATTAGTTTACGCAGACGGGAGCCAGAGAAAGACAAAAATTATCCCTTAGAATGGTATTCTCCCATATTTTTATACTGGTAATATTAGGGCTACCATATTTTGACAAACAACCCCAAACACTTTAACCATATCTATAAATATATGTAATTCGGTACCTAATATCAGACAAGTTGCTATTTCTGTCCAAATGTTTCAAAATTTACTTTAGAAGTATATTATGGTACTCCATTTTGTTAAAGGAAAATTTTATGCATAAAATCTGATGTGTAATTGTTATAACTCTTAAGCCTATAATATCGCAGCTAGTACAATTTATCTGTATAAGTGATTATTACAGTTATTTATATTACAATATTACGATTGTTGATTCAACCCCCTCCCAAAAAGGTACTAAATCTATCTCAACAAATTGTTGAGTTAATGAAAATTAAAAAACATGCAGAGTACCTAAAATTAAAGTGACTTTGTTTATTGTTTCCTCACATATGATGAGGAAACAAAGTCAGTCACAAAAAAATAAACAAAGTGACTTTAATTTTAGGAATTCTACATACTTTTTATTTTCATTTCCTTTACAATTTGTTGAGATGGATTTGTTACCTTTTGGAAACAAACTTCACAATTATTACAGCAAGTCCGAGTCGAAAATCGATAATTTATTGCAACAACATAGAACTCCGGACACATGACATGACATTCCGGACTGTCCAGGTTAAACCAGGACGGAGGGCAGCCCTAGACAAAATGCCACTTTATATAGGTTTATTTCACGTTCGAAGGATACCAGTACATTTTCACATTCTAGTTATTTTGGAAAGGAAATATAAACTTTAATCTTAATTTTGAATTGTCGTAATGTGCAACATGAGCGTTAAATAACTGAATATATTGTAATAGGAATTGAATTAGTGTGTGGACCTGTGTCAACAAAATTAAAACAAACAGTTACAACAAACATACAAAAATAAAAAAATGCACACACAATTAGTTTATAAAGCAAACTACACCGACTTCAAGTGGTAAGGCTTGAAAGTGCGGTAATTACGCCTACAAAAAAGGCATATAAAAGGCCAACCTAATACATTCAAAGTATCACTTAATTATTTTAACTAGTGGTCACCTCTTCCCTCTTTAACTTGGTTTGGACTCGGAGAACCTTTCATCTCTAACTTAGTCTAAAGTTAAAATCCTGACTGCAACTCTCTCCTCTCCGCCAACATCTAGGTCAATATAAGTCATTACAAGAAAAAGGTGATCTACATTAACTTCACTACAAGCGCATGTTCCGCGCCCTTATTTTATTATGTATAAAGTATTTGTATTATAACGGTATTACGTGGTGGTAGCGCTAGGGCTCGGGCCTATAAAAGTAGTTTAAAATATATAACCAATAGCGTGGTGGACCACTATATCATTACAATATTAATTGGTCGAGCATCGGTACCAGTCCATGGACCAGCGGTTGAAAGCTACTCCCTTAGAACATATCTATTAGAAATTATGTAACGCAATGAAACCTTGAGAAAACTTTACCTGTATATTTACTAAAAAGAATGAAATATGCAGGTGAAAACGCCAATGAAATGCAGAAGTAACATTTCAAAAATTACAATTTGAATTTGCCGGCCGAGCGGTCTTCGGCGGTAGGCCATCGGTTCGAAGTTTCCGTGTTCGAGTCCCGGCAAGGGCATGGTTGTGGACTGTAATAGCTAAAGGCGAATCGCGATGGGACAAAGTCCAAAGTTACTAGACGTCCATATAAAAATAAAGTTTACCAAAGTTTTTTTAATTTGAATTTTGTTAGCCATTATGTCACTTGAACTGAGGGAAGTACAAGTAGGAGTTAAAGTGTTTGGGGTGGTTAAAATAACAGCATAAGTTGCAACAGTGAAGCAGATAGTAAAAGTAGTAATACTATCACAGTTCTTTAGTAATAGCTTGTTCGGAAATGAATGGCAGTTTCTGTACCTAACACTGCTACTGCTACTGGGGTTTCGAATAGCATAAACAGAGCTTCTCATTACAAATAGTCTTATATACTGCAGCTATATGTCTTAGCCTTTGACTTAGAAGAATCTTAATTTCGTACCCTAGGAGACGAGGTCTATTCGAGCTATGAAGTCTAGGAATGTATTCACTATCAATAGCCCTGTTTTTCAATACGTTGTCGTTCATGGAGAATATGGAGTACGTCATACCTCAGATCAGTTACCCTGTGTTTCGTAATTCGTGCCAAGTGTGGTTTAGTGGTGTATGCTAAGAACAAGGAGTCCTTTCTTTTGGCCAACGACGCGTCTGCTTTTACACAGCTGCTGATGAATTTCATCAATTTCTGCACAGGACGTGTTAGCAATAATGACTTCACGAAGAAGGGTCATGTAATGTATAACACCTAGTGCTGTTTATCACGCTCACAACAAAACATATTTGGCAGCATGAACTTTAGTTTCGGAAACTATTTCGGGGTTTGAACTCATAGAGCACCAGTATATCACACGGTTCCAACAAGGTACATACCTTATGCCCATCCCTATCCTCTGCTTTACTGTATTCCGGACTCACTCAACGATTTCAAAAGGCTATAGATAAATACGTTCAAATTCAATTGAATTAATTCAAAGTTGAAGAGACGAAGGTTTGACGGTGATAAACGCAAAATCGACGCGTGTTCTACTCAGAAGTTTAAACTTCGCCGTTTTTTAATTACTTATAGATAATCAATTTACTGCAATGACTTACGTATGTTATTTCTTATGTCAGTTGCAGGGACATCCAACCGTCAGCTGTCATACGATCGCGTTAAGATTCGTAAACAGTTTCCGTGGGTTGAATTCCTCTGTTTTGGTAAGTTGTAACTTTTAAACTAATGTTGCTCGCAATATGAGAAAATTTACAATATTCCAAAAGTAAAGACAGTTCAATTATGTATCACATAATATTTAAACAAGCGTTTTAAATCTTTAAGTTGTGCTTCAGTATCAGAGTATGAAATGTTTATTAAGTTTTTCTCGTTTGAAAAAAAAAATGTATGTCTGGAGTTCTCACAAGTGTTTGGACGTTTCGCAGACATGTGAATCCGTAGCCAAGGACATTGATGTCATTAAAGGTACTTACAAATGAAAAATCTTCAGATACACATGACTAAACATATTTATACACGCCTTTAACCACTGTCCTATAACTAGGCACGGCCAATGCACCTTGAGGAAACCACTATCAAACAGAAAATAAACATGTTTTCTTTAATGATGTGGTGAGAGATCTTCAGAGTCTTGTGATTACAAGTCGGTAACAACAACAACTACACCAACAGCTACTACTACTATAACTATAAATACGAGTACTACTACTATTACTACAAATACTAAGCTTACTATTAGTAGTAGTACAAGCAGTTTATTCAAACCAATTGAAAGTGCAAGACTTTCCCATAAGTAAACTCAGAACCCACTGAACCGATTTTAATAATTATTGGTACGAAGGTACTCCTTGGTAACCTCAAAGTTTTAGGGTTATTAATTTGAAGATACACTTAACAGGAGTTGGGATAGTGTACCATCAGAAACAGTCAATCCATTCTTGATAACAAACAAATGAATAAATTATTTCCATTTTTTTTTACATTTTTACATTCTTTTCTTTAGTTCATAATGGTTCGTGGTGTCCTCAACTCTTACAACGTTAATTGAACTCATTTCTCGACGTCATATAATTATGAAAATTCCCACAGCAACGTAAGTCAGGTGACAATACAATATTCTAGTGTTATTTTAATATATTTCTATATTTAAAGTATATTTTTTAATAATGTTAACTTCTTTTTCCTAAAATAATTACTAGCTTGCAACGAAGTTGAGTTTTGACTGATTGCAGAACACTTTAGGTTTGAGAAAAAAGTATCCGAACACGGAAATAACTCGGAAAAAAATAATATTTTTTTTAAAGACATACTTTTCGTAAATAAATCGTACCAAAAAGTAAAAAAAAAAATTTATTTATAAATGACTAAAAAGAAAAGCATGGGTCATGAGAATTGAAGAATTTATAAAGTGATTATATATGACAGAGCGCTCCATGCTTTTCTTTTTAGTCATGTATGCATAAAGAAAATGATTTTTTTACATTTTAGTACGATTTGTTTTTTAAAAAATATGCCTTTAAAACGTTTTTTTTATTATTATTTCTTTAGTTCACAATGGTTCGTAGTGTCCTTAAATTTTGCAACCTTAATTTGACTCATTTCGCGACGTCAAACAATGGTGAAATTTTACATAGCGACTTAAGTCAGGCGACAATATAATATTTTATTATTACTTTTATATATTTTAAAAGCATATTTTAATATTCTTTTAATATGGACTTCTTTATCCTAAAATAAATACTAGCTTGCAACGATCTTGGGTTTTACTGGTTGCAGAACACTTTTCGATTTTAGTTACAACACGTTAGATTAGGAAACAAGTATACGAACACCGAAATAACTCGAAAAAAAAAACAGTAAAAACCTTTTTTAAAAACATGCTTTTCTTAAAGAATTCGTACTAAAAAAATTAAAAAAGAAATGTTTATGCATGAATAATATAAGGAAAAGCATGTGGCGAGCTTATTTAAGAATTTTAAAAGTGGCACAAATTAAGACGATTCTGGCGGTCCTGAGCTTGTCTATCACAAGA
Organism: Lepisma saccharinum; assembly: GCA_022664845.1. Classification (NCBI taxonomy): domain Eukaryota; kingdom Metazoa; phylum Arthropoda; class Insecta; order Zygentoma; family Lepismatidae; genus Lepisma; species Lepisma saccharinum. The sequence goes on along the minus strand of JAGDQP010000895.1, from coordinate 105,122 downwards.
CCTTTCGAGTGACACCACAAGCATCTCTCTATAGCTTGTAGTTCCTGAGATTTCATTTCTGAACACGGACAGACAGTATGACCGGAAATAATAGATTCCATTACTTATAATTTCGCTATCGAAGGATCTAAAATGGATCTAAAGTAATTTATTCACTTTATTTTTATCAACAATGGATTGACTGCTGTTTGATGGTACATTATCTCAACTCGAGCTAACTGTATCATCAAATTAATAATCCTAAAACCTTGAGGTGATTAAGAAGTACCTTCATACCAAAAAATATTAAAATTGGTTCACTGGGTTCTGCGTTTACTTATAATAAACATTTTTCACTTTCAAGTTTAATATGTAGATAAAGAAAATGCTGATTCTCGACAGAAACCATGTCAAAACTCGTCTTTTGTTAACTTCTGATAACTTTACAGAGAAAGATAAACTTTGTCTGAGTTGTGATGTTATTTTCGAAAATTATTGGAAAAGAAACTAAACAAGAAGATCTTGTTTTCTGAGAAGTACGGTACTTTTAATTCTGAGAAATGAAATCGAATGGGATATAAGAGAAATTGTAATACCGTAAGCATTGGGATTGGTGAATTCCATTTGAAGTAAAATAATGTTGTGATATTTAGGGCTGTGTTAACGACAACGATGGCGGAAACAGCTATTAATATCTTCAAGACAACAAGCAATAACAATAACTATAAGGCAAACGATTTATTCTGTCCCTTTGTTTGTCTATAAGGATTTAAAGTTAGATTGTTTTGCGACCAAAATGCTTCATTGAGTACTTTCTTTCAAAGAATATGACTTCACGTCAATGATACAGAAACCATTCCATCGAAGTGAAGTGCTTTTCCCTTCGATAATGGGATCAACCATATAACATGAGTTTACGATTGGTTCACGATTTCCAGTTATAGAGAAACTTGGCTTCTACCCTGTCAATAAACCACCAAAATGGGTGATTGTGTGAGGAGGCGGATTTTCCAGCTTTTGTGGTTTTGTCACAAGTAACACAGATTCAAATAATTCCCGAAGGTAACGACTTTGTTATTCCGAATGTAACATGCAATTGAATTGTTATATACACATCTTGGATTTATCATCAATCAGTGAAATGAGTCAAAGTGAAGGAAAAAAAGAAGAAGAAACGACGTGTTGTTTCTTATTAAGAGAAAACTGATTACGTAGGAGAGAGCAAGTTAACCGATCATTTCAAAGGTTGGAGGTCATCCAGTATCCGTTTATAGCAGTCTATTATCTTGTTTAGATAATCCATATTGAGCTTCTGACCTCATCTTTTGTACAGCTGAGGTGGCTGTCCACGAGGTTATGGGTTCGAATCCTGCCTCAGACAAGGAATGATGATTTTAGCAGCATTGCACTCTGATAATACCGACGGACCAAATCAATAATTACTCAAATTTCTTGTAGAAAATAAAGACTTTATGCTATGAAAACTGTTACTTAATTGAATTTTAATTTCAATTTTATTGATCACTGTATTGGTAAGTATCTATAGCTCAGTCTGAATTAGGGTAAAGAATACAGAAAGAAGTCGGGTAGAGCCTAAGTTAAAGGTACAAAAACGGGATTTGTCTTGCCTGACTGAAGAAAACCCACGGATATATCTCAGTGAGAACAGTCGGTCTCTGGTCTAGAACTAAGTACTACCTTCCGGATGCGAAGTCAGCCGCTCAACCACTGTTACTTTACGTGTTGTCACATATTCCTTATCAGTAAATCATTTTTTTTTAAAAAATGCAGACTGGTACTATGAAAGAACCTCATTAAAATTTTGCATGTATTTGAATGGATTTTAGAAATATACAAATTGAGTACAAGATAGGTGAACCAAACCACGTAAGGTTTAATCCTTCATTATTATTTTTATTAATAGCTAGAATTTCGATATCTTGAGTATATGGATCTGAAATATACTCCAATTTAATGCAGAAATGACTGTACGTTTTGCGTGAAAGGAACAAAAAATAGTTCTTTAACGTATAGTATTCCACTAAACATGTAGCGAGTAGATATAGCTCATTTAGTACAGCTTTGGCTTCGTGTTAAGTAGGTTGTGGGTTCTATCTCCGCGGTGGCTATTTTGACTGAGATTTATCCAGCGTTATCCGTAATAACACAATGTTAATGTTGGACCTTCAAATCTAGGTCCTAGCTGACTTATTTCCCCTATACTCACCCCACCCTTATTGCGGACTCAGTCCTAGTTGCCGAAATACCATAATTGGCATTCAAATTCTATTGAATACGTACGTAGACCAACAATTAGTTCTTGTATGACTACATTCTCTTCATGAAGAATAGTTCAAAGAAATGAGTGTCTTACCTGAAAACAGTCTTACTTCATGCAATGCAATTAGCTAGAGGAAATGTATCCTCAACCTTCGGAGCAAAACTCCACTTCACGTGTTTCACCTCACACACATAGCTTCTTTGTGATGCAGTCTAAGTAAATACTCGACAGTCAAAGCTGTCTTATTTAAGTGCATTTTATACTACTTTGTCATGAGATGTAACCCGGTTCTAAACTGTTTAGTGACTAGAGGAAATCATTTTTAGGCTAGAAGACGTTTTTTTTTTTCAAAGGACTTGCTTTGTCTCAACGTGACAGATTACGCGACGTTCACTAGAATCCCTTAAAGAGTATACTGATTAATTCTTTTTCACTATACGTTTGCCATCTAGTGTCACTGTTATGAAATTACACTACTGTAGCCATCTTCCCCCGATAGGCATCTTTCCCTCAAACATTCTTATGTTAGTTCTCCATTACTTTCTGGGTAGGCTCCAAACGTTAGTTAATGAATTACAAAGAGAAGACACATCTGTTGTTAAGATGCAGTCGATAATATTTAATGTCAACACATCAATCCGAAATAGAGATTAGATTCTAAATTTATACGGCTAAAAGTAGAGAAATTGTTTTCGTAAATGCAGGAGGATGGATATAAAGAATAATGTGGGAAGATGCATCACCAAGTTGCAGAACTTTACTCTTCGTGTCTTAACTACCCGGAGTCTCCATCATGTAGAGTGCTCAATTACTTCCAAAATAACTTGTCAAATACAAGCGTGAAGCGTGACTTTTCATCAGTCCCACTCGTCTAGATTGTGTAGGGTTCAAGTGTTAAAATTGACTGAGGATCATCATGGATTAAATGTTCACGTAGCTGCATTGATGTGTTGGTACAGCATAGGTATTTAATTTGTACATATTATTTTAGAGCGGACTTGTTCGTTCCTCTTCAATATTGTATCGAAGGGGGGTAAATATTGATACCAATGCTGGATTAAGCTATTTAAGTGGCCTGGGCTAATCACTTCCACTTTAAGTTATAGACTTTGTTAGGGCCCGTGTAGTCGTAAGTGTCATGTTGTTACTTTTTCTTGTTCTATCTTGTTCTTCTGCTAAATTTTTTATTTCATTTCTATAAGTTAACTTTGGTCATCACAGAACAATAGAAACTAAACAGAATTAACAGGAATAATGTAACACAATTACGAAACAATCAACAATTATGATGTTCGGAAAAGGCACCCTTACAAGTTCCATATCCAAAATTTATTGTATTTCGCCAATGGAAGGAATGCCATGACTCGGAATACTCAAATTTTGACGAAATAATTGTTGCGTAATCACCCCAACTGAGTCATTATTGATAAAAACAAATAGTTGGCTTTACAAGAGCAGGATGTACAACTGTCAACTTATCCAAATTGTTACTAAAATGGTTAGTTTTATGCAAGCTCGTAGTATTTCCTGCCTAAATAGCTATCCACTATTAACAAAGAGTATTATCGTGTATAGAAAAGTTGCTTACATTCTCAAATATCTATGTATTTTCTCCCGACTTACAAAAACTTGCCTTCGTAAGCGATAGATGACTCTCACATAAATATCTTATTTTCTTAACAATCCTTGTAAACTGAAATGTTGTGATTGGTTTCATATTTCCTGTTGTACGGCAATACGAACCAATCGTAAGCTTGAATTTATAAGAATATTTACGAAAATAAGTTATTGATGTCAGAGCCATCTGTGAATTAGGTAAGAAACTTCTACAAAAGCAGTAAGAAATGCGTACAAATATTAAACCAGCAAGTTACTTATTTCTCTACATCATTCTGTTAGGTATTATCTACCAATCGCACCATAAAAATAGTGAAGTTAGAGTGACCAGCTCTATATTATGACGACATCTATATTAGACGACATCTATATTAAAGTGACCAGCTCTCTCTATATATATTAAAATATATATATATATTTTAAAGAAAACAAGAAGTCTCCACATTTCATGAATAAATTTCAAGAAATCTCTTTCATTTCAAACAGCTGATTGAAAAGAAGGAAAAATGAATAATCCAAAATGAGACTAGAGAATAAAACTAATATTATTATTTTCATTGTCATTTATCTTGCGAGTCCAAATATTATCTATATTCGTAATCATCTTTTTAATTAAATATTCAGAGCTCAAATCACAATTTTATAACAGTAATATTATCGTTTGATACTCTGAAACCTTTAAATACGTCACGTACTCAACGTATGTAGCAAATGTCATTATGTACACAATATACCTGTTAAATCATTCTTTGTTTTCTTCCTATTTGGAACAGAAATGGTGGTGGGGAACTAATGACAGAGAATTGATATGGGATGAGATCGTGTCTAAAATTGATTTCCCGAGCACTTTAATTAACACACACAATTGCATTGATATTAAATTCCATGATTACATGAAACCTAAATGTAATCTTTCCGCTTTAATACCTTTCATAACCAAGGCCTGCTCAGCGCCATCATCAAGGCTTTTAATATAGCTTGAAAATTACTTTGGTTATACTATTCCTATAGGACTCATTACATTACTTGCTTTCTCGAAATTGTGACACTTCTGGTGAGAGGATTTTTTAAAAATCTTAATCTATATAACTCTATCTTCGTGCTTCGCACATCTGGATTTCCAACATCACTCTTGCACTGAAGCACGTACAACTTTATTGCATTTATTGTTTTATTATTTAATCTGGTTCTCCTTCTGATATTGCTGTGTCAACGTATTTGAAAAATGAGGTCTCTCGACAAACTTCAATTAATAGTATTGAACATTTTCTTCCTAATGTTATTAAAAGGTCACGAGCTGAAGCTGAGGGTCGGGGATTAATTGAAGGGAATTGAAAACAAGGCTATTAAAAGATATAAATGTATGACGATGTAAAAGGAAATAGATAAATTTGTATTTTATCCCGGAAGTAGTCAACGGATACAAATAACATAGACAATTAAAAAAAACTTTGAGGTAATCTTTTATTTGGGACTCGACATATATGTGACACGATATTGTCCTATTTTGTACATAAACGCCTTAATGTCTAAGGTTGTTTTGTCAAAGATATGATAGTTTGTTGTCACATATATTTCGGGTGGTTATAATGCAGTTCAGTCAAATAACGCCAACTTACGAGCATATCTGAAGTAGTTAGTAAACCATGGTAGTTAGATTTACCAGACTGTGTGTGGAAACGTGTTTAAGTCCCATACATACCAGCAGGTATATACGTATAAACGTTGATGTATAATGAGGGCGGAAAAGAAATTCGAAAAAAGTTGTTACATGGTGGCGACCAATGTTCCTAATAACGCCAACCTCTTAGTTCAATAGAAACATGTGCGCATATTTTGCATTAAACTAAGGTTCCCTTGTAAACTAAAGCGACGATGACAAGAACAATGTTCAGGAACTTTGGTGACTACAAATAGACCTATACATACCACACATTGCGTGTGAAATTCGAGGTCTGTCAGGAAAGTAATGAGACTGTTTCTCTATTTCAGGAACGACACACAGTAGGACAATGAAACCTGATAGAGGCATCCTTTGGCTACAAGCAGTGAAAATTTGAAGTACCTACGGTGAACACAAGTGAGTTTATAACATATTTTGTGAGGGTGTGTTAGTGTTGCTTGTCGGAGAGATGGCGAGTACAAAACTGGAACAATGCTACGCCATCAAATTTTGTGTGAAACTCAAGGACAATGCAGCCGAAACATTTAGAAAATTAACACAGGCGTATGGGGACCACACAATGTCCCGTGCACAAGTGTGTCGGTGGCATAAGGCATTTATGGACGGTAGAGAGGATGTTGAAGATGAGGCACGTTCAGGAAGACCAAGCATGACACGAAACGATGAAACTGTTGCCAGAGTGAGGGATCTGGTAAGAACAGATCGGCGCTTAACGATTAGGATGATTGCTGATGAATTGAACATTAATCGCCAAGCAGTGTACGAAATTCTAACTCAAGATCTGGGAATGAGAAAAATTTGTGCGAAAATGGTGCCAAAGAACTTGACAATTGAACAAAAGGAGCATCGCATGACTGTGTGTCGTGACCTCATCAACCGCATCGAAACTGAACCAGACATTTTCAAACATGTTGTGACAGGTTATGAGACATGGGTTTTCGAGTATGACCCTGAAACCAAAAGACAAAGTGCTGAGTGGCACACAAGCAGCTCACCACGACCGAAGAAGGCCAGGAAAAGCAAATAAAAAATCAAGGTCATGTTGATTTGCTTCTTTGATCATCAAGGCGTGATCCATAAGGAATTTATTCCTCACGGACAAACATTGAATCAACACGTTTACATCCAGGTCCTTGAAAGACTAAGGAATCGGGTCATTCGTGTCCGTCCTGACATGTCCCAATCATGGATCCTCCATCACGACAATGCGCCGTGCCACACTGCTCTCTCTGTTAATGAGTATCTTGAGAATAAGAGAAATCCTATTTTGCCACAACCCCCCTATTCCTCAGATCTCAGTCCCTGTGACTTCTTCCTATTCCCCAAAATCAAAAATGCTGTTCGTGGCCATCATTTTGGGTCTGTAGAAAACATTGAAAGGGTCGTGACACAGGAACTTCGAAGGGTGTCACTTGAGGACTTCCAGCAATGCTTCCGTGAGTGGGAGCAACGTCTGCGTCGGTGTGTAGCTTCCCAAGGGAACTACTTCGAAGGTGACCATGTGGTTTTGTAATGCATTGTAAATAAACATGTTTTACAAACACAGTCTCATTACTTTCCTGACAGACCTCGTTCATGCAGTTAATGGAAAAAAGTCTTACAAAATAACAACTCTCGCTATGAAATAAATTCAGGAACGCTTTCTTATTTAATCTAGAAAAAACAAAAAAATTGATATAAATGTGTAAATGACAAAGGTATACATTGTGCTTTTATTAAGATATTCGCTGTGGCGTTATTGGAGTACACCACAGATGACCATATTACCACTTCATTTCCTTACATACTACAAAACTTTCGGTAGTTTGTTGTGCTTGCAGAACAACAAGACATTCGACTCTTTTGATATAGGTATGAGTTTAAGCGATTATGACCAACAATCGATGTAAAAATCAGGGAAATGTACCCACCTTATTTAACAACGACGTTCCTTGTTGAGACCACAGCACCACGTGTGCGTCATGGCAGCTCTCCTATGATCACTAGCACAATTATTTTCTGGCAGTCCTGCTAGAGGGCATCTACCTACATATTCGTACTTCTGAATTCCTGCCACCTGTTCTCATTTCCAAAATACCAGGTGGGTGGCGTTAAAGGGCTCAGTGGCGTTATATGCTGAACTACCTTATATCAAAGATTATCACGAATCTTTTTAAATCGTCAATGTTCTCCATATCCCTTACCTTCTGGACTATTAATATATTTTTTTTAAAAAATCTTGAAACAATATGATTCCAATTCTTAAGTTTTAACATATGGTACGTTGTTTGCTTTATAGTATAGAGGGCTTGCTTCCCAGAGGAGTCGAAATCTGGTCACACGAGGTAAATGCCGGGGTGGAACCTTCAATTTAGACTTGCACCGACACCTCCCCTATCCATCCTAAGCCTTCGGTGCCTAAAGGCCGTAAATAAAATTCAATTCAATTTAGACGCCTTTAACTAAAGTTTTCTATTAGTAGAGAAATAACGAGAAAATTTGGTTTAATCATTTACACTGCCTACAATGTTGGGAATGTCTTTTCTTTCATATACCATCAATATTTCAAAGAAATGTAAATATTTGCAGTTATCCTGGAAAAGTATTGAGAAATATCTTTTACAGTATTGTAAGTTCTAATATAATTTACACAGAAAGAGAAAATGTTTTGATTTAGCAACCATTCGTCTATTACTAGTCAAGTGTTCGCTGCTGGCATGTTGATATAACATTTTTGCAGAAATAGGTTTCTGCCACTAACCACGAGGTAAGCTTGAAAATGTGTAAAACTATAGAGTAGCATATATAAGATAAGATAAAACGAATTTTATGGGCGGTAACAGCAGAGTAGCATATATAATATAGAGAAGCGTGAAGGATACATTTTAGTACTTCTATTAGGAACAGCATTGCCAAGGTAAATGTAATAGCCATACCCATAACAACAAAGTTTCTTAGCAGTTTCACCCTATAAATTTGTTGGTTCGATTATTAGTACATTTTCCGACACTCAAGGGGGGGGGGTATGTAGAGACATTTTCGAGACTCACCAGCCCAATCTCTGTTGTGGCAGTAATCATTTCTAAAAGGTGAGGTACCGCACCAGAAGGTGATCCCGCGTGTTGGTAGTAACTTCAGTGAGACATGAAAAGCCATCAAGGAACAACCATGGCTGTACACCGCTGTACTTCTCATGGATTAGCGCATGAATAATTTTATCACGGCCCTTCTTATACGCTGATGTCGTTGGACAAAAAATCATTGGAAGGATTTACATAATTATTATGGATGAACTGTTGTCTCGTATTAAACACCACAAATTAATATAGCCTCAACAACGACACTAAGATCTTTGGAATATAAGAGTAATATCAGAATAATATCCTTACGTCAAGTTGGATGAACGGCGTCCCCACAATATTGAGTAAAGTCTGCAAGTGCAACACAGGTTAAATGGTCTCTCGTATGTTCAAATATATGTTACAAGTCCAATTTATACTTGAATTGGTAGTTGGAAGAAGGAAATAAATCTAAAAATGTTTTATGTGAAGTTAAAAAAGGTTTATAAGATGATTTTTATTTATTTAAAGAAAATATGTCTTATTACTGAATTTTCAGAACGTTATTCTGATCCTTGTCTAGTGTTCAATTTTCAATTTTTGTATGATTGCTCGTGATATTATGAAATGTGGGTGGATATGTTTCCTTCTTCCAACTAATGGAGAACATGCCAAGAAAAATGAAACAAAACCTCAATAAAGACATTGCAATGAATGTTATTCACTAATAATTTACGGAAGAAAGAAACACTCCACTGTTCCGTTGCAAAGAATGGAGTCGTGAAGACTTACTGGTAATGTTGTCATTGGTGACCCTATCAGTTACCTCCTAATTCTCGAGATGAAAGTCATTCACTTTCATCAGCTGCAGTTGTTCTAGTTCAGTAAGTAGGTTCTCGTAGAAGTATCCAGTGTTTCTTCCAGAAGATTTAATTCGGGGGGTCTCGTGGGAGAAATTATAAATAAAGCATATTGACTCCAATGTGCTAAAGTACTTCCTTACTTAACCTCAAAATATCAAGAATCTTTATAGAATATGCTATTATATACGGGGGTTATATACGTATTATACTGTACGTATGAGTAATACAAGTGTTGAGGCTAGTTCTTTCAGATGGGACGTTGAAAACTTCCGAGGGGGGCAAAGCCCCCCGAAGGCATTCCTGAAAGAAACACTGGAAACATATCTTCTTTGTAAGTATATAGGTGATGGTCTTCTTGACGTTGAAGATTTTATTTTCGTTCATAGGTTTATAAGTGAATGTAGGCTCTGTAAGAGGACTTATTGCATCCAATACTCGTCGTTTCTGAAGAACGAATATCGTCTTGATGGCGCTGTCAATAAAATCTAAAGCTATTACAGAACTTTTTACAGAGGATGAAAATTGAAATTGTCGATATTTAGAAATACAAACTTGCAATCGTTTGTGAATGCTCTGCATTGATCTTTTAAAAAAATCTGGTCACCCACCCTTACAGTACAGGATTTGTTCTGAGGGTATCTCTCACATCCTCTCACAATATCCTGATGCTTTCGCAGTTCGTATCAACTCACAGTCATAGGTGTACGTCGTAGGATATACTGTAATCAGTGGGGATGCCAGCTGAAACTAAGTAGGAAAGGTCAGACAGTGACTCCTTTCTCTTCTCGGTATGCAACAGTCCTCAGAATTAAGAAGGGACATCCCGCCCTGCTGATCTTACATTCGAAAATCCTAAAAGTCCAAGAGAAAATCCAACGTTCCATTAAAACAACGTTTCTTTTTACTAACAAGTAAGTTTACTTGTATTTTCTTGGAAATATGAGTTGTTATTTCTGTGGCTCTTAACCTGCTCTATCTTTAGAAACTTAAGGTATTTTCTTGAACTAGAGAGGGACACGCCTCCAATGACACCCACGGTACACAAGTCTATTTGGTGCCGTGTTGCGATCTCCTCTGCGGAAGCAGCTAGAAGACGGTGTAAATCCAGATTTGTTTACTTCTTCCAACTTATAAACCTTCACACCTATTTTTCCATCCGTTACCGACTGTTTTTCTTCTCTTTATGTACTGTATAGTTGCGTGTTCCATTGAAGATATCAAATCCGACTAGGGTTGCCAACTGGGGCTAGTGTTGAATCCGGTACATAATGGAAAACAAGAATATCGTAAGGGATTCGGGGTATTTATGAAAGCTACAGAATACCGGAAAATACAGAATAGAATTGTTATAATCCCCCTTCAAAATAGTCATCCACAGACCGGTCATAATAATTTTTTTACTATAAGCGAAGATTGATCCTGGTGCCCCTTTCCTCCCCGCAAATCAAGCCTTGGCTCATATAGCCGTTTTACTTAGACCTGCTTACTGTCCTGACCTGTGGTTTGTTTGGTTGCTGTCTGCCTTCCTAAAATTTTCTGATCTGTTTGGTTAGTTTTACGTTTTGAAAAGCCCCTGTTTTTCGGTCCGTTTCGGTTTCTTGCGTTTCTTGTTCAGATGTCAGGAACCCAAAAATCTTCGTACAAATAAAAAGTTGCACCTCAGTATAAAATAGTAGAACGGGCAAACGTCCATTTCAAACGACTACTACACCAAGTGCGAAGTATATCACCCGCCACTTCCTACAATAGCAACTGGGTTTTTAACGTAAAGATACTGCGTTAGATATGGTGAAAGACTAACATGATATGGTTCCTAATAGTCAGCCGGAACTACCAGTCCTGTGGCCTATGCTAATTTATATGTAGACACCTTCCCTAAAAAAACTATGCTGGAATATCACGCTGTGTACAAGTATGCAGGATTGTCCATGGAAAGTACAACTCAAAGAAACTAAACAAAGGAGAAAACTGGAATATAGTGTAATTAACAACAGAGAAGAGAGAGTGCCGTTTAAAGCACCAAAAGCAATATATGGAGGATCACAGGATCCGGGAGTTACAAATAAGGATGGTCACACAACCGCCAAGAACACCGAAATTAACGAGAAGCCGAACAACCAAAAAGAAACAACGAGGAAACATTTCAGGACATGAAACCAACCAAATAAAAAAACTAAAAGGCGCTGAAATGCAGAACTTAACAGTGGAACAAACTGCAGATCAAGGAACAAAGATCACAACACGGCTAAGTAACCACTAAGAAAACGAAAACTGTGATTTCATAAAAGCAAGCATCAAAATATTAAAGGAATAACCGAACATCCACTGCTACTAGAAGGGTGAAGCCATAAAAACTGCGATTCACATATACACTAAAAAACAGAAGACAAGTACGTAAAAAACCGGATCTTCAGACACTGCAGAAAAGTCAATACATAGCAACACACACATATATATCAGCATATATAGCGTCACAAGACAAAAGAGCAAATAACCAAGAATACTGTAAACTTCTAACAATACATAAAATTATAAGAACAAAAATATAATTAGAAGATTATATAAAACCGCAAGAGGAAAAAGGGAGGGAAAAAATACTCGTTTATTATGAGAGAACCCAGTACGCTTCTCAGAATGGAAAGAAAGGGCTCCAGGCCTCACATTACACCAAAATAAGACTGGGATGGGAAAAATAATCGACCGTTTTCAGTTTGTTTTAACGAAAATGTAATAAATATAGGAGAAAAATTAACTAGTATTTGTTTCTGATATGTATAAACTGTACCTCGGAGCCAGAAACGCGTTAAGTCCAATTTTGGCCAATTTTCGATTTGTGTGACCACATGCAACGGTGGGTGGGACATTTCTCAAGAACTAATAAAATGTCATTATGCAATAACGTGAAATCATTTATGTTAAAACGGTCGATGTAAAGATATTTCTAGTTTTAGAAGTGGGTTGGTTCGTCGTACTATTGAGAAAAAGCATTTGTTGTGCCCCCTAGTGAAAACGGAAAGTAAATGTATGTATTACTTTTGTATATTTGTTTAGATAATAGTTGAGGTTTCTTTTTTTTTTCACTTTTGGACTCAGGCAAAAGCTTCGGTACCTTATTTCTATTTTCAAGGATAGGTTATGTACATTTTCGTATACAATGTTTATTATTGTGATTATACATTTTACACTGGTAGTAAGAGTAAAGATTTTCTCTTATACCATACATAGAAAAGACAGTTATGGATCTGGCACTGAAAACGGTAAGTACTTAGGAATCGGAAACATTGCGAAGGATGTGTCTTTATGATCATTTGGATCTTTGTTCTTTAGGATCAGTTACGCATTGATTCGAAGAACAAAAATTGTGTCACCTTTGATAATGATTGACTATTGCGAAATTTTATTGTTCATTATAGGTATGCATCCGAAACCATGAAATTAACTTTTGAAGTACTTTCAATGCAATATACATCTAGTAACTAATATATAAGGAATTAACCGTGGGTTCTGTGCGTCTACGGATCACGTGAGACATCTCATACACCGTTTTAGATATTTGGAACGTGTTTAAGTATATTTTGTAGCTATAGGGATGCAAAATGACACCTTCACAAGTGTTTCCAGTGGTTTATGGGAGAAGTAGCTAAACTGATATATTACCCCGCCTTCCTGCAATAACTTATTTAAAGTACTGAAATTAATGCATTTGTCTATTATACCGTTACAGAAATAACCCAAAATTAAAACAACAGAAATAGCCTTAAATGCTATCTAAAACAGAAGACATTTGTAAAATAATAAACATATGATATTACCATGACACAACAAATGAAGATTGATTGACACGCATAGACGAGAAAACAAGTTGACTAACCTGCTGATCAAATTTAGCATATATATATATATATATATATATATATTTTCTAAATTTGATATATTTATTTATTTGAAGAGTGAGAGGCAATGAAGTGTCAAAACCATTCACATATTGTTGTGAAATGTGTAAATTCAACGAATTTTACATTCTTCTTGACATTGCATGTTATGGTATTGGAGAATGTCATCGTATTGCTTCTTCAAATAGGCTCCTCCCTCGGTTGCACATTGATACAGAAATCCAAAATTCGCATCCTGGACAGCTGGCAGCCCTAAATCCGACAGAAACTAGCTTCAATATCTTGGCTCTTTCTTCCTTCTTCCAAATACCGATTCATTTGCTGTCTGTTGTATTGACCAGGGAACAAGCCAAGATGTACGTCCCGTCCTTTGTAGCTCTCCAGTTAGTTTAGAATGTTACTACCAATTCATTCACTGCAAATCAAGCCTGAGGAATGAGTTAAAGTTACTAATCCATCTGATTGAGAAGATATTTGAGCACGTTGTAGTTTATCTGTTACGGAAAACTGTAAATAAATTGAATAACGCTCAACGACATGTGAAATTCTATTTTCTTCCATTACATGGAATTGTTTTAAAGTTTCATTCCAACTCCTAACTATACCTCCTCCAAAACCAGTATCCTTTCAACTGAATGTTGCTTTCCAATATATCAATCTGTACCGCTGTTGATAATTGGGATAATGAATTTTGAAATTAAATTAAATTTTAAAGTACAATATGAAACAATGAGCAATTCGCTGTGACAAGTGAAGAAAAAATACTTTTCGTCACTCGTGACATCTAGCAATAGTCTGTTTCATAAACAATTCAAAAACATTCCTGCGTTAACTTCACTAGTTCACCATCGCAACCAGAGCAACTTATGCTAGATTACAGTGCCATATGTATTCTAAAGCTTTAGTGAAGGAATTAGATTACGGATTGATTTAGACGAGAGAAGTCATTTAAAAGTGAAACATTACGTATATTTGGCCCGTTAATAGTCGATTCACAGGGTTACCAGATTGTTAAAATGCTCATGGGAAGGAAGGTGTATAAACGAATAAAGGTATAACTGAAGCTTTTCTACAATAATAATAATAATAATAGTAAATAAACATTCCAAAACGTTCTCATTTCCTATTAATAATAATAGTAATGATAATGATGGTAACCAGCAAATATTCAAGGATTCTTTCACTAAACCAATACTTCTCAAACTATATAGCTTTGAACTGAAAGATTGAAAATAAGAAAATGAAATCCTAACGAATATAGGAGTCAGCGATAGGATTATAACTCAATCCACGGACAGTCTATTTCTTTCTTGTGTCCAATGTGATTTCATTAAATTGAAACTACTCTCCGCGTTGGCATTGTGAGGAGGTATTGCAAGAAATAACGATAAGAAATTAGGAATAAACTGATACACGTATTAGCAAGTAAAATAGTTTACTTACCTTTCACGAGACAACCCTCCACTGAATTCCATACCACACTTCTTTACTGCCAGAAAAGTTTTGAGTTTAGTAAATTAATAAAACAGAAGAGATTCCCAATACTGATATTAGTTGTGCACATTGTGAACACATCTGTCTAGTGTGTTCTATAAAGCTCTCTCTCTCTCTATCCACTTAAAATTGTGAAATTGATCAAAACTGTTAACCCATTTCTCTAGATAATGTTATTTTCCATTTTTGAAATTTTGTGTGGAATACAATTATCAGTGAATGCAGGAATCACATGTAACATTCAATTTAAAGGGCTTTCAAAAAACGGTTTTAGAACGACTTGATGTTCTAGATAAAGAGAGCACATGATTTTATGGTTAGGAAGGAATATCTCAGGTATTCTGTTCCTAATAAGAAACAAGGAAGGAACTAGATTTTTTTTAGTGATAATGAAGTTGGTTTTATTCCATGTCGACAAAAGACGAAAATTCCTTCAATTCTTCAGTTCGGACAGTATAAATTGAAAAATTAGTAAAATATGGCTTTCAATGTAAATTGCGCAACCACCAACATCATATTGTGTATAGTTATGTCACATAGCGTCGGATCATCCTTCTCAAGAGAAGTTTAAAAGTGATAACCATTAGTCCCTTCTCTATTACAGTCCCCCAAAATTGCGCTTCCGTCGTGACGCTTTGATTCAACGCCATCATATGGGCGGATTTATGGGGAGCATGGGGACATTGCCCCTGTCATTTAATAGCTTCCATCCTTAAAGTAATTGACCCCTTCCCAGGGTCTCTCTCCTAAATCCGCCCATGAACGCCATTAACACAACAAAATCGACATAATAATTGAATTATATATTTTTTAAAAGAGTTTCAGTCCGGAAGTACAAGATTTTGGAAAATTGAGAAGAAAAAGAAGTTATAATGAAAATGAAAAAAGGGAGACAAAAATTCTATGGAAGGTAGCAAGTTCGATGGTTCAAAAGTGAATCGGAGTCATGAGATAGTATCGCTATTGTAATATATAAATATGTTACTGGTCAGTAAAAGTTGAGGGCTGATGTTTATTTTTTTTTAAAAAAAACAAAGAAGAATTACAGGAACCACATTCATTTCATTATATTTTTCATTCATTTATGTTTCTACACTAATATAATGTTGACTGCATTACACTGATTTATGAATGAAAAAAGAAAAAATCACAGAAAGTTGAGTCATTATCTTGGCTTTCATTGTTTACAGGCCATGTTAAATATCATAATAGTATTCTAATTTCTTGTCGGGCACATAACGCTTTACTATTTCTTAATTTAATATTATTACACGTGATGGAAACTTTTACTGTTGGATAAGTTAGTGTCTTTATGGATGGGTACAAGATGTATGCCCCTTTCATAATGGCTTTCGAACTACTGCGAATCTTTACACTACACCTATCTTTTAAAAAACGACAAATTTAACGTTATTCTTTCAAACCTTAATTACTTATTCTTCCAATAGCGATCAGTGTTTCAATTGCACTCACTCTTTTAATAACAGATCACTGATTAAGACCTGATCGTATTTTAATCGTGAACCGTGAATAATCACAAATCACTGTTTTACACAAGAAGTTTAATCACGGGAGTAATCTCGATTTTCGCACACAGTGATTACATCACAGGTAAGTTCTCGCTCATCACTAGCAGTGATTTGTTAAGTTTAGATCTGCTACGCTCAACATGTTATTCATATATACAGTAGTTCTATTTGTTTCTAACTATGTTGAAGTTCACATCAATTGCTAACCTATATGAAAAAGAGTACAATAGAGTACTCGACTAAAGAAAGAGAGAGTACAGAAGTGTATACGCTAATAAAGAGTACATGCTCTCTTAAAAGAGTACGTCTCGTAACCTTAACCAGGCGGTTGAACACGGTGATAAGGCAGAAGTTTTCTCCTACATTTTCAGAATAAGCGCTTGAAGGATTTGTTTCCCATTGAAATGTCGAGATGTTGATGAATTTGCGTAAATATCTGTTAATTTGCTTACCTCTGTATTGTCAGTGACCATAAGTCTTGATTTGACTCTTATGTTCCAAGAACAGTTTTAAAATGTCGTTTGAAACACATATCAACTTCTGCCAAATTGCGATTATTCCCATGGTAAATTAGATTTATCTGGCATATCTAAAAAACGGAAAGGTATTATTCTCTATAGTAGTACAAAATATATTTTGAGGAGTTTGTTTGGTACGACACCATTTACGTCTTTCAAATTAATAGAAAGAAAGCTAATTAATTAAATTAGTTAGGATAAAATCAGGATTCGGGAAGGTGTCGTCCAGGGCGTATGTTGAAGGTGCCATCCCTACATTTGCCTGTATGACTAAGGAAAAACCCTGGAAAAACCTCAGCGAGGATAGTTGGCTGCTGGGATCAAACCCAGGTCCTCCCGAATGCTACGCCGACGCTCTACCACTGAGCTACTAAATACTAACCTATGTTGAGTTACGTGGGAGGCAACTGGCTACCTGTCGCAAGAGCACAAGATTTCTTTGAATAATGTGTTGGACATCAATTTCAACATTCGGTCTGGATGTGACAATATTTTCTGTGAGAACGACGCCGTTATAGTATGTTGCTAGTCCGATGTACATCTCTGCTTCACTCACGCTGTTTTGGATTCACTATCCTCGAATAGACTTTTATCAGTGAATATACACTCACTGTTATCTTTATCTGCTTCTTTGCCTGACAATACACTTGATAGGTCACCTATGTTTGTAATTCCCGTTTCACCTGCTTACTGCTTCTGTACATGACTTTAGGCCATTGTGACCTTTTCCATTTCCTCTTCCATCTCTGTCTCGTTGTATACTGTTTGTGGGTGTGTATTCCTGCCTCAGTGAGTGACGTCCGGGTTTTTGTATCTCTTTACGCCAGATATCGAGACACACATGTGGCTCTGCATGTATATTCCGACAATTTGCGAAACAAAAGCTTTCTTCTGTGTTATATCTATGCTACACCGCATGCTTGGTGCAAATTAGGGGGCGATTCGAGGTGGGAAAGTTGCAGAGTTCCCTTGTTAGTCGACGATAGTTTTGAAATGTCGATGGTTCTTTAGCCAGTTGTACTTAATTCGTAACTATGTTCTTTGTCGACAGCTCTTCATGTATATCTACTGAAATACCGTAACTCATGATCAGCGTACGCATAAACGAACCATTATTTCTTGTCTGACGCATCGAGCTCTCAAGATTTACTGTTAAGTCAACCAACACGTAAACGAAGAAATATAACAGCAAAATGAGGCCATGCTTAGAGATGTTGTAAACACCAAATTAGCAAACCAATAACAACTGATCAGAAACCAAATAAATTTTATTACCCTATGGAAATTCATTTTCTTTAAATGATGGAAACACTTGCGGCCCTACTGGTTTCAGTTTGTCAGTCTCGGGTATAACCAGTCCTTTTTATGTCAAAAATATATTCCCCATTATACGCGGTATTTAATCTACAAATATAATCATAAATCTTTGGATAGAAAACATAGTGTCAAGTGATATTGTACTAACTCAACCAAATTTAATAACACTAGAGCTCGAAGTTTCGTCCTAAAAATGACTACTTTTATTTTGACTTATTTTCTGTAAATCGCAGCAAAGTTACTCGCAACAATAAACACCTTAATATTTTGATTTTAATCTTGGCAAAGTAGGATAGGAGGTCAGTAGTATTTCGAATTTAAAACTATTCATAGAGAAATTAGTTTTACTGAAAATCCAA